>UELX01000384.1:0-84441 GCA_900480035.1 Eupelmus urozonus | reverse complement strand
GTAAAGCTCGTTTTCGCGCACGCGGTTTTTTTCGAGCGTGCGCGAAAACGAACTTCGCGCACGGCGTGCGAAAAAAACTTTTTACACACTTAGGAAATACGAAAAATTACACAACAGCAACGATTCCACTGACTCGATCCACCCACACTCAAAAAACTCCCATCAGAAAGCGTTCCTCCAGCGCATCCGGCAAAACGTGCAGAGCCAGACAAACGCCCTGCCAGTATAATACCAGCGTCATTATAGCCATAATGTACACATCGGCTTTAGCCGGCCACGCGAGCCTCTCTCCGTCTCTCTCTCTCTCTCTCTCCACCCCCGCGCAGACAGACGCGCGCCGTATTTAGCGAGGGCGCGGGTGAGCGCGCGGGCGCGGAAGGATGGTCGATAGTAATAATTTGCGTGTGATTGGCGCGAGAGGTGGAAAGTGGGTGGCGAGAGCGAGCGAGCGAGAAGGACGGGTGGGAGGCTTCGTTATCGGTAGCTAGCCCCCCTCTCGGGGGAGAGCGAGTCCTCCTCATTAAGCTCTCTATGTGAGCCCCTCTCCCTCTTCCTGCTGTATCTTCCTGCTCGCTCTTTCACCATAGCTACACACTCTGTTTTGTATGTGCGTGTATCTGCTCTTATACATCGGCGAGTTGGCTTCTCTCGTTTCGCCGGCCCGTCTTATTTGCCCTGGGACTGTCAGCGCTTGTGTATACACGTGATTGGCCGCGGAGATGTTTTGAAGGGTAAGATACTAAGTAGCTGCTCTAATCGCACTGAGCCCTTTGTATAGGCCTGAAATTACTCGCGCTCGCGTTTTGCTCGTAACGCTCTTTTCAATGCAAATCAATTTAGAACTGTCGGCGCTCCAGAGCCGGCCGATCGTGACTCATCGTTTCAGGAGCGCCGGCGATTCTATTTTTCAGAGAAAGCCAATCAGCCTTGCAGCGCGCGGCCTATTTTACACGGCCAATGGCCATATCGATACCCGGAAAAACTCGGGCTTCGTAATCATAAAGGCGCTCCCGGGGAAAAGGGGGATCGATTATACTCTCTATCTCCTCTTTTTTTTTCGGCAATCGCGAGAGCGCTAAAGCAAAGAAAAGACCGAAAGAAAAGCAGCGGGCTCTCGTAATTTCCCGGACGATAGCTTTTATCAGGCGCGGGGGAAGGCCGAGAGATATACGTGTGTACATAGATAGGCGAGTCGCGCGCAGACAAAAGCGCTAACGCGATATCCCCGCGGCTGACGCGAGGCGACGATGCGCGCTCCCTCATCTCTATATTCTATCCCTCTGTATATGTATGTGTGTATATACGTGTACGTATACACCGTCGACGGGGGGAAGAGCCAGAGGGGCAGAGAGCTCGGGCACCCCTGGCGCTTACGATCGATTCTCACCAATTATTAGTTGCCTAACTGTTCCCGATTGGAAGAATAGGTTTGATAGAATTGCGGCTCTATGCGGAAAATTAACCCCCGAGCGCAGAGTGAGAGAGAGCCAGAGCCACTAGGGCTCGCCGAGCGCGCTTCTCGTCCGGCAGAATTCGCGTTTTCTGCTGTCGGGGCATTTTTGTTCTCTCGCGCTTGCTGGCTGACCTCCCGCTCTATTCTCTCTCCCTTTCTCTGGCTTTATTTCCCGACGTGGTCGGGCTGCGCGATGAAACAATCATCACACCCCGCGCGCGCCTGCAAAGCGCGAAACCCTTCGACGATGTGTATACGCCGTCCTCTGACTCCCTCTCTCGATTCATTGTTTTCTTTTCCTCCCGCCGTCCTTCCCCCTGTTTTACGGAAAAAAAGTTTTTTCGCGTTTCCGCTTGTGAATTTCAACAATTTTCGGCTTTAAACGAGCGCGGTATATATGATTTTCGCTGCGCGCTCTGCTCTTATTTGCTTATTCCTGCGTGGCGAAAAACGATGAATTTGAAATTCCGCAACTACGCGGAAAAAGCAAACCGTTCCAAAAAATTGCATCACCAAACTTTAACAAAGCATTAACCAATTCCCTCAAAATGCAAAAGCACTTAGAAAAATCAGCTCGCCGGCAATAGCAAGAAGAAAAAGAAGAAGAAGAAGCGCAGCGCTCGCACGGCAGGATCGAGGCAGCCCCCTGCGCCCTCGGCTCTCCTTGTGTCTCGAGACTTTCGACGTCGGCGGGAGAATCGAGGTCTGAGTACACAGGGAATCGAGGCCGCGCGCGCACGTACGTCGCTAATCCGTCGCTAACGAGCCGCTCTCTCGGCTCTATCTCTCTGATGGGGGCGCGAGAGCGAGAAGCGACACTGGCGCAAAGTGCCTACGTAGGATATATACACCAGTCGTCCCTTTGACGAGCTCGGGCCCCCCGTCTATACTGCCTTTCTTAAGGCGACCTCGGAGGTTAGGTTAGGTTTTATTTCGTAGTTTACAAACCACGCTTTCAATTTACAAAATTCTTTGGATATTTCAGTTTTCCACTATTCTGCTGGCCACAAAGACTAGTCGCTCGTATCGTCGATACTGATGCGGCAAGCGCCTGAATGGTGAAAAAGCGTAAATCGACCCTTTGACGAGCTTTCGAGCATATAGAACGTTTATCAAAAGTAGTAACAGACGTGCTACCGCAAGACCATTTGCAAATTCAACCGATGCTCTAGAAAATAACGATGGACAAAAATAAATAATCCCGGATAATCATCGATACATCGAACCTGAACGTCGGGAAAAGAAAATCCGGCTCATTACGACCCGTATGGAGCAGCGCCCGGGTACCCAGGCGGCTTTGACGTCACTGGGCGCGCACGCGAATCTAAACCAATCCAATCTACACTGCGGGTCCGCGCGCGAGCTCCGGGTGATTGAGGCTTGCTTCGAGGGGTGTTGAGGGGTTAGCGGATCCTAATTGGCCCCCACAGCCGCCATCAGCTCCCTATCTCTCTCTCTCTCTCTCTCCCTCGGCCTCCTTATATAGCTCGCCCGAACCCCCGCAATTCGCGACTCTTAACTAGAGGCTCCGAACATCGCCTTGAACAAGCGTTACTTTGTCTTTGAAGAGAGGAACGGGAACAAGCAGAAAGGGTCTTTCGATAAGAATTTAATTTTATTCAAATTTATTCTTTACCATAATCATATACGTAAACATCAATTACAACATAGACTACCGCTTAAACCAGCACAACTCCGCTCAATTTTGGTGCAAAATAAGAAAGAACGCCGATGCCGACTTATAACTGCATCGTACGTATTCCCATCGGCGGTGGGGGGCGGAGAGAAAAGCGACGAAACTACTTTGCCCTCGCTAGCCAGCAGCACCTCCACCTCCTCCTCCGTATAGCGCGACGGTATTTTCATTAAATTCTTTTGAGGTCGCGCGCGCGTCCCTCCCCCGTTCTCACATAGGAACGGCCAAGCCAGTGGTAAAAAAGTCTCGCAGGGGCTGCGAGCTGATATAAATCTAATAACGCGGCCCTCCTTTACTCCAACGTGGCCTGCTAACGTCCCGAAATTCATTTGGGCTTATATACAAAAGTATACGAAATTAAAAGTGCGCTAAAGGTTCCTGCGGTCCAATGCATTACCATGCGGATATATACTTTTCCGCGCGCCTTCCAAGCGCCTCTCTCTCTCTCCACGGTCTGCTTATATAGACTGGGCTGCGTATTACGTGCTGCTGCGAGAATGATAATTATTTTTGTGAAAATAAGAATTTTTTTAGAGTAGCGCGACGCTCACTTGCAAGGCGAGAGTCAGTAATGTATATGCTGGGATGTAGTTTACTGCTCTGGCTTTGACGTTTTTAACGACGAAACCGTGATTATATATTTTGGAAAAGCAGTTTTTTTACACGAAAGTGAAAAAATTAAGCGAGCTTTAATATTTCGCTTCTTACGGCCGCGTTTATTACGCACATTACACAAACGCAACTATCCGCTAACCGCATCTATAGACAAATACGAGCTCCTACTCCACCGCAATCACTCAGCCTATACATATAACATTACCGTAATGACAGACGATGAAACACTCATTAAGCGTCCCCCTGAAAGCTCGAAAAGTTCTCAGGCTCTAGCGCTCGATACATAGTTTCCCCCCTCAATTTATTTTTCGGTACCCTAAAACGTATCCCCCTCCCCTATCCAAACCTGCGCCCTAAACTCTCCGTCGCATAGATATGGAAAAATCCGGAGGCCGGACGCGCATGCATAATTCGTGCGTGAGCGCTGCCACTTATTACATACACGACAAGCCCGAGTGTACCTGCGCGTATATACACGCTTGTTTATCGAGGCTAGAAGTAGGGGGGGGGGGCGAAAAATCCTTTGCGAGCATCGAGGGCCGCCGATAAATAATTAAACGCCGGTAAGTACAGGCTGGAGGAGGGACGGGGCGGAGCACTTGTATGTGTCTACCTGCGCGATTACGGACACGCGAGCTGCTATGGCTATATATACGCGTGTGTGGGTGAGTGTGTCTCTTCGGGCTCGTACTTGTGCTGGGATGTTTGTTTCCCTCGAATGGATCTTTAACGTCGCTCGCGATGAATATATAAAAGAGGCGAGGTTGTGGCTTGCTTTTTTATTGCTTCCGATCTCTGGGAGTAAGTGGTTAAGATGATCGCGTGGCCGTTGACTTGATGCTTGCGAAAGTGGGTTGTCGTAGCTTATGGTTTGTTGCTGGTTGAATAGATTAGTTTTGAGAATCTCACAAAATTTTTAGGATGATTGATCGTTGCGTTCGAAAATACTCTTGCAAAATTTTTGATTGATTGACACATCGTGAAATTTAAATCGCAAATCTATCTGAAATTTCGCTAAAGTATTTTATTTATCTGTAGCTTGCAGTAATAACGAAATAAGTCAGAATTTTTGAAAATTAAGTTTACACCATTTTTGGAGGACTTGAGGGATACTGTTTCACATAAAATTCATAGTGTTTCTATAAAGTTGATATTTCATAAAGATATCACATTGCGACTCTAAACAAATAAATCCATTACAATCTAAATAAATAAAATTTGGATTGATATTATTTATTTGGATTTAACTTGTTTTCTACTAATCTTGATTGTTCGTTTCAATATAAAACCATTAATTTCATCATTATCATGAATCAGGCAAACTGGACTAGTTCGGTTATGATGAGAAGCAGAAGGATATAATACGACAAATACCCCAGAATCGGATAATAAAATAATTTAAATAAAGTATGCTTTTATAAAATACTAATATTTATTGATAAAAGTTGCTATTAAAAACGTTTTTCTTATGAATTCAATGAAATTAATAACGAAAACCGTAAAAAAAGAATAAGTCCAATATCATCCAGTTTTCAACGTTTTCGAATGACTCAAACATTTAACTAGTTTGCAACAAAAAAAAGCATATATCTCAAAGTTATGGGCATGATTATATTAGTATTTATATAAGTATAGCTAAATGAATTAACCGAGTGTTAGATTTCAACTCATTTCTTTTGATCTAGGGCGCACGTTTAAACATTAAAACGTCATTTTCTGAAAAACACGAATTTGTGACTTATTACGGTTATTACGGACGGATAAACACTGAATTTAATAGAATAACAAATCAGTAGATACTATCCATGTTTTATCAGACAGCTTTTTTCTTCTTATATTAATTTTCATAAATAAATTCTTCTTTTCGGTAAAAATAATAAATTCGCTGCTGACACAATTATTTTTAATAAACCTATTCCTGTAAGCAAAAAATGCAAAAAGAGAGAACTCAAATACAATTCACCTTAATTTTAGAAGTTCTTTTTAAATACACTTTTTTACACAAGCGCAACGACTATCAATTATTTCACAAGCTAAATCTTCGTATATTATCGAGACGTTTATATATAGTCATACGAAAAATCAGTATATTCGATTCTCGATTTTCTGGAACATATGAAGGCACTGTGACGCTATAAATATCGATCCGCCACAAAACCCTTCGCCAAACCCTTCAATCCACCCAAAAGTCCCTACCTAATAATAAACAGCCATCTAATCCAACCCTAAAGCACCCCCCAAAAAAACCCAGCTCTTTGAAAAATGCAATTAGACCAGCAGCTCATTCGCGGTCAAGCAAATTGTTAATGCAAGCTCGCTAAGTAGAAATTCCGAAATTTCGCGCTCAGCCAGCCACACACTCAGAGAGAGAGCCGCCGCTGCTCGCTACAACACATAGAGCAGAGAGAGAGAGAGAGCCGGGTAATGGGAGAATCTTGCGTTCTGTGGAGAGCTATGTGCGCGGGAGGGGGGAGAATCTGGTATAGGTTAAGGTGAAACATCAAGTTCCGAACACGGTAATGCACTCGACGTTGTCAGGCCAAGAGGGATGAGGTCCTGCTGCGCGAGCGCGCGCGGGGGTGAGAGGCGCGCGCGCGCGCAAGCCGGGGGAGGAATCGAAGGGTTTTACTTAGGAATATTTAAGCCGAGCTTCGCTCCGCGCCTTTCGTCCAATTTTATTCTACTTTTTTTCCGTGTAAGAGCCCGGCTCTCTCGGCTGGTTGAGGCTGAGGTGTCGCGGCCGCGCCGCATCGGAGCACCTTTCGAGCGTGAAGCTGATGTCTGTGGGCTTCAAGCTCGATTGAACTCTGCTTCTCGGCGGCTTTTCTGCGGCAAGTTACAGGCTGAGAATGATATTGTGGGTGTATAGAATGGAGGCTGGAGATATGGTTCTTCGTTTGGTCTGGGAAGATTGAAAAGTTGCATTGAAATACTTAATTATGTTTGATTTTTGCTGTAAGTACCTATGGGTATGAGTATAATTATTAATACTAGGAGGATGTAGTTGTTAGACGCCACATATGGATAACTTTTGAGATAAAACTAGAAAAGCTTTTGCCGCATTTCTCAAGATATTGACAAGAGATCGTTCAGGAAGAGGGGCAAGACTTTTTTCAGATCTTTCCAATAACTTTGAAGCCTATTATCGAATATCTCTAAAGTTTTATACAAGATTTGGATAAGATCTCTTCCTTCTGACTAAGCTCTCGGCAATACTTCTATAAATCGGAACAACTTTTATATTTACTAACCATTTTCACGCTGATAATTATAAGTTCAATTTTAGTATACCAATCTAACATCGGTGTACGTACGGCACAATTCTGCTGATGCGTTCAATCAGGAATTACGCAGCTCAAGTTTTAATTACCAAGTCATTATAACAGTTTTACGAACGAAAAGCTCCAAGCTTAGAAAAACTCTCGATCTCCCAATGCAAATGTTGCCGAACATTCTTTATTTACCCCGAGAGGCAACTTGAAAAAAACCGGTTTAATTATCCCGCGGCCCTCGCAAAATAGGTCAAATTAAGCGTAAAATCTTTCACTGCGAACTTGGTGCTGCCGGTCCTAAAACCGGGGAGAAAATAAAAAAAAGCCCTCCGAAACGCCGAAAGAGCGAGCGGGGGGACGCAGGCAATTTTCATAAAAACTCGGAAAAAACAACGATAAATCAGCGCGTATCGCTCTCTCTCTCACTCTCTGACGAAAAAAGCCCGCTCTCGGCCGCGCGCGAGCCATAATCCTTAAAACTTGGACTCTCCCCGGCCTTCCTTCGTCGCTCGTCGAAAAATCAATTCGTCAATTATACGAGCCTCGCTCTTTTTGTTACTTCCAGCGCGCGTCCACGCGGCCGCGCGCTCTTTTGTGCTATAAATCTATTTATTGTTTATCATGATTAGCGTCAAGCGATGCATCAATTAAGCGGCCGCCGCGCTGCACGCAGGTTCAAAGTCCAGGGGGTAGCTGTGTAGCAGCGATGTAGAGAGTGCGTATACACGCGCTTCCCTCTCTCTCTCTCGCTGTGTATATCCCTACAACGGATATCAGACGCTCGGCTAAAAGCTAAAAGCTTTCCCATATTTCATTAGTTTCTCGTCGGCCTGCCAGCTAGCGGAGCCGTGGAGAGCGAGAGTATAGAGCGCGGGCCGGCCGGCTAAATCCCGGTATATATGTGCCTCTGTGTATACATGTACACGTATACAGCTTTCTGTACGAGAGAGGGAGAGAGAGCTGGAGGCTTTATTCGATATCTGCGACGTCGCGCGTATGTATATCGTGTAAGGCCTATCGTCCGACCGCTAATTACTCGGCATTCTGTAGCTCCCGTATGCGAACGCACAGAGCGAGTGTATATATACGCGCGTTTTGCGCTCTTTCTTTTTTCAGGAACTTTCTTCTCGGAGTATACGCGCGCGTGTCTCTTTCTCCGGCGCACAAGTGCGTGCAATTAAATCGTAATAAGGGCGTTCCGCGCTTGCCTTCCTGCCTCTCGTTTTTCAACCTTTTTCGAATCTCTCTCTCTCAGTTGGTCTCTTGTTCGCTCGAAGCGTGGAGGGTAATTAATGAAGACGGCGAAAATAAGCGCGAGTCGGGGGAATAGCCTTGTTCGGAGCGCTGGGAAAACGCGCGTTGGAGAAAGAGGGTGGAAGAGCGCGAGCGAGCGAGGGAGGTAGGATGAGAGAGAGAGAGAGAACGTCACTGCACGCGGTATAATGGGCTCCGCCGGATAAAAAGATGGCTCGGCCAGATTAGAATGTAATTCAATTTAGATTCAATTATTGATACGCGTTTTAATTAATATCATTAAACTCGCGCTCGGGCGACTTTACATCCACCCTGCGCTCTTGCCTTTATGTACCTAGCCTATATGTATGCGCCTGTACGTATGGACAAGCACGAGGTGTTACAGAGCCCCCCTCCCTCTTCTCTGTCTCTCTGTACAGGGCACAAAACTGTGTCTACCGTAATTGCTCGAGCCCGAGAGAGCAAGATGGACTTGTCTTTTTTTATGCAAAATATTTTTTTAATTAAAGTACTTGAGACAGAGAGTGAGAGAGCGGAGCGCTTTAGTGCTCTCACTGATTTTACGAGAATCCTTATCGGCGCAGTTTTGCCTTTATCGTTCGTTTAACCTTGTTAACTTTTTTATGAATGCTACGGCTGAGTTAGGAGCGATGCTATCGAGGTGACATCGTCGATGCACGTTGTCGCTATTTAGAAAGTTATTGATGCATGGAATAACGAGTTATACTTGATCGGGCTTATCGACCTGCTAATTAAAGATTTCTACAAAAGAAATTCGAATGTTTGGCTCGCCTGGAAATTAGGTGCTCCTTGAAACTTGTATTTTGAATTATGGCTTCATAATAAAATTTACGAGCGGAACGCAAGCTCAGATTTATTAAATGTAAAGAAACGAAAAGTCGTTTATCTGGTCTTGAATAGAGCAGTGAGGAAAGATCAGAACATTTTTGACTGTATACACTAAAAATATATTTATTCCGGTTGCATAATTTACCACCATTATTTAAAATAAATAGAGTACAGATGGTTATAAATTTAAATTGTATTCTAATCATTATTATATTTAATCTTTCTGAACCCCATTAAAAGTTCGACCCCTCAGTTGAACAAAGTGCCTTCTAAATTTGTACGTATATAAGAATTTTCATATGAAATTAGAAAGACATTTTCTATGACTTATAATTTTCTTATTGTTAAAATAAATTTTTTTTAATGCATATACAACAAAATTTAGACATCGAATCAGCTGATTATGAAACAATAATATTAGTCTTGTCTGTGGTAATATAATTTTTTATTCAGCACGATTATTGACTAAATGATAACTATCATTTAGCTAAAAGTTTAGACTTGTCCAACATTGAAACGATCCTTTAAACGTTAGCTAATCAAGAGATCGTTTACTTCAATAATTGGAAATTAACATTTCGAAAACTTACAACGTGGGCTGCCTTGATTACAGTTTCTGACTTACTAAGAGATCATCTGAAATACAGGTCAGAGATCTTGATGAAACTTACCAATCAAAGTAGGAAGTCACAGTTGTATGGTCTAACGCTTTGGAATATTAGAACTATTGACGTTTGTAGTCTTCTTTAAAGAAAATATGAAAAAAAGCTTTTAAATAAAATGGGAAAAATTTTAAATCAGTTCTTAGTAAATTTTCAATAAAAAATGGAACTAAAGAATGCAAGCTTTAATTTGCCATTTTTAAAATAATAAATTTATAATTAGGATCAAAGTTATGCTTGTTTAAAGTTGAACATTAAAAGTACCCCAAAAATCATCTAAATTCAAAACTTCCATATTTTATCATTTTCATTGCTTAACTTTAAATAAGCATATAACTTCTTCCTAATTATTGATCCTCCATTCTAAAAATGGGAAATTGAAATTTGCTTTCTGTAGTTTCCTTTTATTCTTTTAGAAATTTAACAAGGATTTAACTACACTAAAATATTCACATTTTAAATCGAAACTCCTTTTTCATATTATCTTTAAAATGAAACTATAAATATTTAGAAATCGAGAATTCCAAAATATTAGAAAGCACAAAACTCAACGCATGCAGGGAAAATAAAATATTTGTAATATATATATATAGAGTTATAACTTGTTTAGATTTCATACTTAAAATAAACTTGAATCTATTACTTCTCATTTTAATCAAAATGGTGTATTACAAGTAAGCAATGTTTGTGAATAATGTCAAACTCATAAGCGCCGACCGATCAAAATAATAAAAAATTCAACTTATTCTCCAAACAATAGCAAAAGAAAAAACATCAAATCCACCTTTAATCAACGATCAAAGAAAACTGTCCAAAACTCCCCGGGCGAAAGTGGCAAGAATCCAGCTAACCTGTCCAGGATCAACAACTGTATAAACAGCCGTATCAGCTGATAACATTTGAAATGCAAATGCGTCCTTCCGGGCGGCCGGCAACGCGCGCATGAATTTAAAGGTAAACGTGCCGGGGCGCGAGCGCGAGATCAAACAAAAAATTCGATTCCTTTCCCTCATCATCCCGCCCCAAAGGCGTCTCTAACTCTCCTCGAGCAAAAAAGACGAGCAAAAACGAGAAGGAAAAAAAATCGCTAGGGAGAAGGGACAGCGATCAGTCCCCGGCCATGTAAGCACGATAATATTTTTCCAATTCCAACTGATTAAAGCGTGTCGTACGTCCGGGCGGCCGGCCCTAATGAAAACGAGCCGTCGTCGTACGAATCGAACGATCCACACACACACACACAGCTATACCCTAGCAAAAGGTCGTCGGAAAAGCGATCGGACCGTTAATACGAGAGAGAGAGAGAGAGAGCGAGAGATAGAGGAGTAGAAGCGAGCGGAGAGAGAAAGCGAGTAGTCCAGCGCTTACGGGCCAGCCCCAATTGTGTCGACATCGGCGACGATCGGTTTTGCCCATCGCACATATATATACATATACAGACTCGCGGCGAGCAGACGGACACACGTAGATAGAGAGTCGGGCCACTCAACGATTCCGTTCGTCGGTCAAAGGTCTCTCTATCTCCCGTCGTGTATATATACGTCTCATCGGCTCGTGTGTGATGCGGGGGTGGAGCTCGCGGAGAAAACGCAAACACGCTATATACTCGCGAGAGCGCGGGATTAAAGGGATCGCCGGCGTCCTTAATTATGCATTGTCAAGTCTCCCCCTGCCTCGCTCCTGCCGCGGCTGTCTATATAGGAGGCGAAAGTAGCGAGCGCTGCTCTATACTCGATTCCGGCTCGTCGTATCGCCAAAGCTCGCCTCCCCCCCGCGGCGTGTGTTTATATACACAGATCGCATGGGTATTTGCGGAGAGTTCGTCGTAAGAGAGGACTTGGAATTAATTCGATCGATCGGCTGTTTCGTGGCTGGCTGCTTGCTGGCGTTTACGCAAAAATTGAGGGGTTTTGGTGCCGAAGAGGAATTACGAGCGGCGTTGGTGCGACTACTGGGAAAGCGGGGGATCTTTGAGGAAGTGACGATGGGATTTGCAATGATGATTATTATAAATGAAACGGTTTTCAGCTGGTTCAAGATGAACTCCGATAATGGAGTGAGAAAAAGCCGTGTAAGAATATGTCTTTGCGAAAATTTAACGTTAAATTCTTCGAATACTCGCTCCTCATTCCGCGAGCTAAGCCGTATAAGAAATTTTCATTCTCTCCCAGAAACCAAATTTCCCGCATTAAAAAAATAATCCCCATATAATTCCACGCACTCGATAATAAGAGCAAAAGGCAGTAGCTACATCGGCGCAGGTGAAAAAAATTCCGCGCTCCAAGAATTTCATTAGCCTCTTACATTATTAAAGAAATATTCTTTCCACCGCACGCCGCCGGCGTATGAAAATAAAACCGAACGCGCTCACGCACAAAAAGGAGCATCGCAGGCGCGTTAAACACATGTTATAACCAAGCGCAAGTGCAGCCGCGGCAAACTTTGTCCAGGCAAGATATTCCGAAGCAAATTTTTTCAACTATATATATATACGTATATATATATCAGAGAAGAACGCGGAGCTTCGGATATTGCCGGGGAAAAGTCGGCTTTCGGAAAATTAATTAATGCTCTCTCGCATTCTCGGCCGGTCTCTCTCTCTCTCCGAGGGCTAATTAGATCGAGCAAGGTATTGAAACATCGCGGAGCTTGCGGCGGCTAATCCGGCCGGGCGCTCGCTCGGCGATCATGGCCACGGAAAATTCCCTGGATTTTCAAGGGAGAGCGCCCTTATTAGCGCGCGTTCGACATACTGAATTCGTGGCTGTCCTTGTTTACGAGAGACGGAGCTTGCGAATATCGCGCGTTTCCCTCTTCCTGCCCTCTCTGCCGCGCGCGGCTGCATTTTCGTTCGATATATCGCAAGCGCAAGTCTGACCCCCTCCTCTGCTGTGTGTATATGTACAGAGACATGTGCAGGGACGATCCGATTAAATCGATGACTCGCAAAAACATCGGCGACCTTTTTTCGTAAACATCGAAACGTCATTCGCGCGGCGCGTGTAGCGTCATTTTTTTCGTCGCAAGCTCGAAAAGCCCGCGTTTGCTCTAGTAATCTGGATATTTTCCATCGGGTAATGTCGAGTAAAATCAGGGAGGCCCGATTCGTTTCGCGTTTCCGAGTATATTTTCATTTTGTGCGAAAAATCACGTTTCGCGAAAAACACATTCTCGCGAATTTCGCGCAAACATATAGGGCCGGTTGTTAAATTAAATTTCTTAGAATCTGTTCATCAAAATCTATTGTTGAAAAAAATCCAATCGAATAGAATACACAGCTGTTCCTCTAAAAAAAAAAGAGAAACATGTTTACGGGTACCGGCAGCCCTACATCGCTTTTGTAACGAAACCTACGCCGCCCGCGCTCTTCGACGCTGTAATCGAATTCACTCGAAACCATAGAAAAATAGTCGAGCCTAATGCAATTTAAAAATTACACGGGGGCATTTTCGCCAACGCATTTTTCCACAACCGCGGCGTGAAAACCGTTAGTACATATAACATAAAAAAAAAAAGAAAAAATGAACTGTAGCAAAGGAGAGAAGCTAAACATAGCATTCATTTAGCAGCGCGCATACGTACACGTAGGCGCGGGGGCGCGAATCCATACGAAAAAGCAAAAGCCCAGCCCGGCGTTATACAACGCATCGGCGTAGACGTAAGTAGTGGTCGGCGCTGTTTCAGCCTGCTCTCAAACAACGAAAACTGCGCGAGCCTCGGCTAGCGCTAACCGGCGCTCTCTCGCGCTTTTTCGCGATTATAATTTCTCTTTTTCTTCCCTCCTTCTTTCTTTTTTTTAATCCCGAGGCCTGAAAAAGCTCGAAATTAATGATGCCCCCCGCATTAAGAGCGAGCGTGAGCGAGAGGGACTCGACTCGCCGCAAGAATTCCCCTTAGAATTTGTGGACGCGCGGCGAAAAAAGAGAGAGAGAGAGAGGTGCGTGCATGAGAAAGAGAGAGACGGAGGGTGGAAAAAAAGGAGGCCGCGCGGGGGTGGCAGGTTGCTCGGCCATTTTTCCAGTAAGCGCGGGCGCGCGCGCGCGGCCCTCGTTACTCCCCACTGTTTCTATTTAATGATGTGTAAATTGTCATGCGCGAAAGGGACTGGAAATTAAAAGCGCGCGCGAAGAAAGCGGCCGAGAGGCGCCGGGCGTTTTGCTATTCCTTGTTCCAGAGCGCGAGCTGCTGCTGCTGCTTCTCGTTTCAGGCGTCGCTTTGTTTCCCCCCTTTTTTCGCGCGCTTAAACGCCCGGCCGCGCGTGTGTGTATATCTGTTTTGCGCGCCTGGATATATAAGACCTTTTCCTCGCGCTGCGGAAAATTTTCCGCTTTTTTCGCCCGCGAGCTCTAGCTTTCTCTCTCTTCTTCGAATGTAAAGTTTTTATGTAGTGAAGAGATAAATGTAGTGAGCGTGAATGCGAGCACGTTTAATAGCCGGTATCAGTTATTATTGAATCTTGTTTGCTTTAGCGGATTTATTTTTTTATTGTAAAAGATATATTACCTTCGTTTAAAGCATTTAATTTGAATTTATTGTGTGAATTTTAAAATCTTTTTGTCGCGCGCGTAATTGTGATTCATACAATTTTAGCGAGAATTAATGAGTGCTTGCGCAAATTATGAGCACAATGTAAGTCACAAACGAGGCGAGATATAATTTTTTCTCCGGTTCAAATCTTCAGTTGTTAAGTCTAGAAAAACAGCGATGAAAAAACTTGATGCAGCATTTAAATTTGTGTGTTAACGAAGTTACTTATTTCAATTACATACACAGAATAAAAATGCGATTTAATTTTGAAGAATATTTTATTAATATGCACGGCCGACTGAATATTCTTTTATTGTATAACAGCGCAATTATTAAAAATAGTTTTACTAGGTCAACCATGACAGCCCATAAGCAAAACCAATAAAAAAATTCTTAATATAATCAAACGAAATCTTTATAGAACAAAACCACCCAAAAAACCTCATTACCCCCCTCCCAAACACCAAATCCTCAACAAGCCCAAAAACAACCTCCCACCTCTCCCGAAAAGACACTGCAGGAGCTCGCCATCTCCCGCACGAGAGCCGAATCTGCAGCGCGCGGCACGAGCGGCGGCGTATCGACAGATGCGGTCCAGCGGTCACGTTTAATCCTAATTGTCGGCAGTTTGCGAGGAAAGAGAATAGCCGGCTAACGGGGCCTGGGCTCGTTTCCTGGCGCGAACTGCGCCCCGATTTTGACGGCGAAGTTAGACGCCGGAAATGAGACGCGCTGCTGGTTCGACGCTGTTTCGCGCAAAAGGAGCGACTGCTGCGGTCGCGGCCGGCTGCGGGGGAGTCGAGAAAGAGATGGAGCCGCGGCAGCGTTTCGCGGTGAGCTCGGTAAGTTTAATGGCGTCATTAATGCCTCGATCTATGGTCAGGTAAATCCTTCGGTTTGGGGATGGTATTGGCTACGGAGGGTCGTGTGTATGTTTTTTTTATTAATTATCGACGATGAAGAAGTAAGTGGAGGTTACGATCGTAAAATTGTCGCCTTGCCGTACTCGGCCGTAACTACTTGCACGTTAAATTTCTAACACAATACAGAGCTTCATTAATATGCCTATATAGTCTAACAATAGACAAACCTAGAGCGCGAAAATATAAAAGCAACAACTCGGCAAAGGAAGAGCCCATTGGAATCAGGGCTCGTATCACCCCCTCCTTTCTCCGTTATCGAGCCATAAAGCTCGGCCCGCTCTCCAGGATACTCGGCGTACCTCGATAAATTATAGGCAACGCAGATAGAATCTTTATCATAGGCCGCGGCGTACACCAAATAGTTACTCGAATACCGCAGCATCTCCCTCGTTTAGCCGGCGCGCTCTCCTTATTTTTCGGCGAGGCTCAGGAATGCGCGCGCACGCTCCTCGGGGTAGGAACTCGAGCAGCGGCGATTTCGCGGCGTTTATAACAATAGACGGTCCGGCGCGAATTACTCCCCGAAACTATATAGAGGCCCGCTGCATCCCTTAGCTCTCGGCTTGAGTATAAGGGCTTATGAGCGCCGGCCGAGCCGTTCGGATGCCGGGCATTCAAGATTCCGCTTGCGCGGCGTCGATGTGTAAGCTATTGTGAAGCTAAGCGATGGCACGCGAGCAAGCTACCTCTGCTGGCGTGTAAATTTTCGCAAACTATGATCGAGGAGGGGGTTAAAAATGGGGGTGGTGTTTTGGTCACTCGCATGGGGTTGGGGCGAGGTTGGCGCTGTCTGAGAGTATCGGGACTTTAATCACTTGGGATAGTGGATTATTAACGAATTTATCGTTTCATTGTGTGTATATTGTAATAAATTGTATTCTTCTTAATGTACTGATTTTACTTTCTAAAACATAATTATCAGAATACACAAACGCGCGCCTTTAAAAAAACTAATAAATCAGCAGGATTTTCCCCTCATTAAATGACTAATCAAAGCAAGCCCCGCAATTAACCGCGTCAATTAATCCGAGCTCCAGCCAAGAGCGCGCAATTTGCGAGATAAAAGACGCTAACTAGGCCGCCGAGACAAAGCCATAAATGCGCGAGCGCTCGATCGCTCGCGTCTCGAAAAAAGCCGTCTTGTTCGGCGCGCGCGAAACACAACGAGAGCCCGAACCTTTCTAAAAAAAAAGAAAAACTGAAAACAAGAGAGCCAGCCTACTGTATACGCTATTGCGCCTGCCGATCGTCGTCGCCTTTTTCGCCCTCTCCTCCCGCACACATGCATATATCCACACACACGTGCGAGAAGAGTCGAGATCTCATTTGGAATCGGAAATTACTGGGATCCTACAATCAGGCGAGCTTTGTAAGCTCGGCAAGAAGTCGCTCGCTCACAGACGTGCATGATGGGGCTCAGATTTCGCGTTGCGCGCCCCAGGGGGTGGGGGAGAGAGAGGGACGACTGCTCGCATAATGACGCACGGGCTTCCAAAGGACGCCGGGAGGGAGCGGAACGCCGCGAGAAAAGAGACGAGGAGGGGGGGAGGGGGGCACAAAAGCCGAGGGGGGTGGGGGTGGAAGCTGCCTCACTACTCCGTTAATTGGCACTAATTACGTCCTCTAATTATTGTACTCCGGCCCGAAGCACCGCCCCGCGCGCGCAAGAGTCTCTCGTTTTACCTCGCTCTCTCTCTCTCCCTCTGAGTTTTAGCTCGGTCGCCACTTCTGAAAGGGTGGGAGATTCGAGAAATGGAGGATTTAAGGAGAGAATGAGAACGAGAGAGCCTATGCCGAAGAGAGAGAAATAGAGAGAGAAAAAGCGTAGACGCACAGTGCAGGGTGCGCGTGGCTCCGTGTAGTGGGCACGCACGCTTGTTTAACGCGCAAAACGTCTTGAGTTTTGTAGGAAGAAGAGGCGGAGGCCGCGTTATCAAAGGGGTAAGAAGATGACGTCCTCTAGAGTGTTTAATAAAGAGAAATAAAATAAATAAAATGTTTGATAAATACTGTATGTGCTGGCGCGTTAAGCGGTCTATTGGCTTTTCGCCCCTCAATTGCGATGTACATAAATTATAAGTTTGAGAGTTTAAAATCTTAGTAATTAATTATTTATCATGTGTAAAAAGTACAATATAGTTTACTTTATTTCTATAGAATACATTTAAGAGGTTATTAAAACTTCGTGGCTACCGGTAATTACAGATAAATTTTTTTGTTCATTTTCTAATTCTGAAAAGAAATTTTTCACTGGAAGAATATGGTATTTCCGGCTAACTTTTTCAAAAAAATGGAATGCCTCATTAAAATTAGGTCAAATGTGCATTTTCTAAATATACATACCTAATAAAGCACTTTTTATTTTGTGCTTGTTCACTTGTTTAGTGAGCGCACATGTGCAAACAATTCCATTAATAATAAACTTGTAAGTCGCAAATTGTTCTTTAATGTATGTAATTTTAATGTATATTTTTTAAACCTCTGACTAAAAAATAAAACTATTCAGTCAAAAGAGGAAATACTAATGAAGAAATAGTACAAGCCAACATTTTAGTTTTTATAAACTATGGTAAATATGAAATGAAAATATTATTTTATTAAAATGCTGCTCTTTATTTATGCATCCTAATAAACACATTAAATATAGTACATTAAGTTTATTTTTCTTGTTGAGTCAATCCGATGAAAGCTCCTTAGACTATTAACTTGTATACATTTCATATACCGGTAAATATATAGATTTTTTTTTTCCAAAAAATATATAGATTTGATCATAATTTGTTCAAAGTTTCAGAATTTTTAAACAAAATAAACCATTGTATTCATTCTTATAATGATCTTATGTTTTCGTACATGATATTATGCATAAATTATCATAATAATATTACCTTCTCTACTATTATTTTTATAATAAGATTTTCGATTTCGCTCAAACTTGAGCTATTACTGTACCAAAGGATATTTCTATTTAAAAAAAATTATGAAAAATTTAATTATCTTATTAATTATTGTGTTAAGTCTGTCATCCTGAACCTTTAGATTTATTATTGCAATGAAAACATGTAAACATTTGAAATTCCTTTTGAGGTGTATTTATGCAAAACATTAATGTCCCTTTGATATAATAAAAACTTTAAAAGCATACTTTTAATAAAAAGAAAAATATTAACAGTTTACAATAGACTATTTATGCAAAGAAATTAGTTTGAATTAAAACTATTTATGATATACAGCTGTTTCAACAGTTACATGTTTTGAAAGTAAATTTAATTACCAACATCCGACTGTTGCAATGTGATAATTTACTGCTTTTGCAGCGTGATCATATGCCTCGTTGTAACAAAACATAAAAATTTCTCTTTTCTATACTTAAAGAGCACGTTTCTGTCTTCACAATAATTTTTACCGTTAATAGCTACTAACGAAGCTTTATTTGTGCTGTCTAGTTTCTCTTGATAATTTATAACCAGTTATTCTAAAACTACTTAAGTTCATCTTTGATTAATTATAGTATTCAGAGAAGTACTTAACTATTCTAAACGACATTCGTCAGAAAACCGCAAAATTGAAATATTCCGTATTTTCAACCCGAGCAGCAAAAAATCTTAGCGCTTTCCGCCTAAACGCAGAACAAAACGGCACACGAGCTCTAAAACCAAGTTCTGAAACGAAATTTCATTCACGCATTTTATTTATATCGCGATAATTAGATCTTTCATAGAAAAGTGCACGCGAACAGGCGCAAGTGGACGTGAGGGAGAGAGCGGAGGGCTGGCAAGGCTTAAAAAGGGAATAAAAACAGATAAAGCACAGAATTCTCTGTACGTAATTTAATTACTCGCTGGGGGAGAGTGAAGGGCTGGGGGGGGGGGGGGAGGCAGTGCACTTGTAATTCTTTTATTTTCCTTTCCTCCTTTTTTTTCCATTCTATGAATCGCACAAGGCGCATTGAGATTATTTAAGCATTTCGTCAGCCTTTTGCTTTGATGTTTACTTAGTGGCTCTCGAGCCAGCGCCCTCTCGACTCTCTCTCCCTCCTCTTGCGCTCGTGCATTAATTAATACCTGGCCGCGCGAGCGAGCGAGCGGGTTCGGCGACTTCGGTGAACATTTTTGACATATTCAACGAGCTGGCAAGAGGCGCGGGGGAGTGGAGCTTGCAGCCACCTGGACGCGCCCTGGTACCCAGCGAACGGGCGAAATTTGCAAATATAATTCCCTGTTTCTTTCCAGACATTCACTCTCTCCTCTCTCTCTTTCTCTTTCCCACTTCTGGATGTATATTCACTAATTTCTTTTAATTTTTCCGTTCTTTTTCTTCGTTTTCTTT
The DNA here is from genome assembly GCA_900480035.1 of Eupelmus urozonus. Taxonomy (NCBI): domain Eukaryota; kingdom Metazoa; phylum Arthropoda; class Insecta; order Hymenoptera; family Eupelmidae; genus Eupelmus; species Eupelmus urozonus. The sequence continues at coordinate 64,861 of UELX01000384.1, read as the reverse complement.
CCCGCCAAGCGAGAGCTTCTGCTGCATTAAACTGGCCGGCTGTACGTACAGGAAGGATAAATTTGAAATGTGCAAGGAAAATTCATGCTAATTTTCATTAGGAAATCTTTTAAATTTCATGTTGATGTAGGTACGCATAATAATATTTCCGCGCGCTTCTGCCTCGGACTCGCAAAGTTTTTACTTTAAATTAATAATATTCAATTAACGACAAAACCTTTCGAGCCATTAATTAATTAACCCAGGCGAAAGCTAAACATTCAAAATTCGCTCGCCGCCGGAAATCCAAAAAATCTCCTCCCCCCTATTAACGCCGGCAAATCTCTTTAGCGCGCGTAAAAAAGCTGGAGGTAAAATAAAAACCGGCGAAATCTCAACTCTCGGGCAGCGCAGTAGAACCGAACATTAAGCTCTCCTTCCTAAAAAGAGCCGGCAGGTTAGTCCGGCGCAGCTAAATGCCAAAAATACGCGTAATGGACTTGGGAGAAGAGAAAACGCTGGCCATCCATCCCCCCTCTACGAAAAAGGTAGAAAGGAGCAGTAGCAGCATTTATACGCAAATCCCCGCGCGCGCGCAGCCAGAGCTTCGCATCACGGACGATTGAGCTTGCAGCGAGCTTGCACGACCGGCGGCGTATATAGCCACTATACTGTCTCTATATACATCTCTTCGCGTGCGTATAAGCGCGTGTATATACATAAATTCCGGCTGGAGCGGTAACAGGGGGAGATAATAAGCCCCCTCTCTTTTTCCGCGCAACTCCAGCGCTGTTTCCACGAATTTCAACGGCACGGATAAGTCGCCGGCGGAATAAAGCTGCAGACGAGCCGGCCGCTGTTGCAGCGCGACTAACAATTCCTTTAAAGTCCGCGCCGTATTCCCTCGAACGCGCATCCACCCTCTGTCGCTGCGGATCCGAGCTCTTCCCTCTTTAGCCTCGCCGAAGTGGTTTTATACACATTTTTTTCCTTTATTTTTCGAGAGGAGGGGGGGGGGGTAGCGTTTAAGTAGTTACGGACGTTCGGTTTTTGTTCCGGGGACTCGTTTTGTTTCCGCCGGCGGTGAGGATTTGGCTGCGTCGCTTATATATCGCGAGCGCGCGGCTCGCGGAGCGGAGAGGGACAATTAGATTATGCACGGAAATGTGAGCTTGCGAGTGCCGCTTCTGCTAGAGTGAGTCTCGCTCTCTGAGGGCAGAGGGTGGGGAAGGCAGGACGCGACGCGACCGACCGAGCGTGAATTGCGTGCGCTCGAGTTCGAACGGCTGCGGGAGGGTGCGGTGTAAACGTGGATTTGACGGTTTGTGAAAAAAAAGGAACGGGTTCTTTTATTGGGGAACGGTATAAATCGGTTTTTAAATGCTTGATGTTTCGGGGGTGTTTAAGTTTCTGTGAGTATCAAAAATTGTGGAAGATTAAAAACTTCGTAAACTTCAGAAGGACAATTTTTACACTACAGGATCTAATGAAATCTCTGAAGCCGCCTTAAGAAATGCATACAATCATTCGATAACAAATGCAATTCTAAGCCTAAAATATACACGTAAAATAAAGCCGAAGCAAAGTTCCCAGCATAAATTAACCCAGTCGACTGCGCCCTTAATTAGTGTGCGCGCTCGCTTATCCTTACACAGCCCCGTCAAGTGGAACACACTGAGAACGCATAAAGTTCCCGGCTAATTTAATCGAATTTATCAGCAAACGCGATCTAAGACGTCGGGTAGACTGCTTAGGAAGGGCCTGGGCCATAATAGCGCACGGGCCGCATCTCCGAAACTCCGTCAGCGTGCGACTATATAAAGCTCGCGTTAACCGAAAAGCTTATATAACTTTTATATACAAATCGACCTTCCGTTTTCCCTAGCACGCTGCAACCCAGGACTCTAAAAGACGAAGCATACACACACACATATACATACTCTAGCTCAAAAGCGGGGGTTCCGCAGGACTAGCGGGTTAATTTAGTGTGTCGTTAAATGGGCTTTAAATTTAGTTTGTGCGAGCGCGCGAGGGAGTCGAGAAACACGGCGCTATCTCGCCGGCTATAGAGCGAGAGAGAGAGAGGCATTAGAGCGTCGTTAGGTAACGACGCCCGTCGGGCTCGCGCGCGCGCGCGCGAAATCCGAAAATCAGAGTGGCCATTACGCGTCCTACGCTATATATCTCGCTTCCTCGAGGCCACTGTCGAATTTCAACCCCCCCTTACTCGCTCGCGCGTCTAATAAGCGAATCCCTTTCAGGCGCGCGATTCACTCGCGAGTGTAGCTGGTAAGCGCGCCGGAACTTATTTCAGCGAGTGGTTTTGGAAGAGAGAGAGAGTGCCGGAGTGGTGACCGCGCTAATTTGGACGAATTATAAGTTTGCTCGGTTGCTTTTCTGCCTCTGCGTGTGGCTTGGGCTGTATAGTTGCTGATGGGTAAATGAAGTAGGGCCTTGATTTCGAGTAAACTGGTTAGGCGTGTAAGTCAGAACGAATGTTTGGCGACTAAAGTTTTTTAAATATTTTAAATGGTTTGAGCTGTTGTTCGGTTGTTTATTGTATTTATCTATTAACTCTCCCGAAAAATTCAATAATCTCAATTCACCTAAGAATTCCTTAAAATACTGTCAAAAGGGAGATACTGACGGGTCCGCTTGCGTTCGGGAATCCGCAAGTGAGTTCTTTCAATTCTTTAAATTCTTACCCCAATTTTAGACTACGCTAAAAATGATAATACTAACAATTTTTATTACTCTAGTAAATTTAAATAAACACACAAAATTTGAATAAATTTAATTTTAATTTAATAATTGTCAAATTTCCCCTTTTTCGAATTCTGTAGTTACTTATTTTTTTAGTATATATCGAGAACACACACGCACCTTAACTAACTTAATATGTACCATTCGTTTTAACAATTTTCAATATATCCATACAACTCCAAAAGAAATTACTAATCTCCTATCTAACTACTCACACACGCACTCCACACTCGAAATCTAATAACGAACACGCCTGATTTCCTTACAATACGCGCTACGGACCGTGCTCGAATTCTAAGAATTCTACTCGTCACTCTGCTGGTGCTGACACTCACGACCACGCTCACTATCACTCACGACCACACTCACTATCACTCACGAAATCACCCATACTCAAAAAACAAAGAAATACACTAGCACTCGCTACAAAACCTCTCGTTCGCACGGCGGCCCGATGGAGAATCGCGGAGCGAGCTACTTCTTCCCGCTTGCCCGCCAAAGTCTCTCTACGGCGTCCGCGCTTATTGCCTGTGAGCAATCTATCTGGCGTCTATCAACGCCTTTGACCGCTCTCAGGCGCCTCGCTGCACCATTTCTCTTACGTAAGAGCCTTACCCGACTTATTTCCTCCGCAAAGCCAACTTCTTCAAACGCATTCCCTCATTACAGATCACTTCTATGCACTTATTTACATTCGAATTCCCCTGCAATATCCTAAAACGCGAGTTCACACTATCCATGAACTCCATCGCTAATCCTGCCTCTCTACCTTATCGACGCGCGATATTCAAAATATTCATACGCTCTCTCTTCTCGCCTTTTCAAAATAATTGCCTTGTGACGCAATCTGCGTCACAATTGTTTATTATTATAAGTAAAAAAATTTATTCAGATGTTGAAAAACTTGTTTTATATTCTTTTCTTATCTAAGACAATATACAGATGATCTTACAAATTGTCATAAGAGTTAAGTCATATTTCTTGTCCTTTATGATTTTTTAACACTTTATTATTTCCTCTTATTAAAAAAAATCAATGACTCTACTTTTCCATGATAAATCTTTTTGTTATTTTTCAAATTTTGGTACTAAGATAATAAATTAAAAATGTTTTGGGCCAAACGTGCACAAATTTGCCTCTGCGCGCATCGTGACGTGATTCTTTCTCTTAACGATATAAATCAGTAGGAGAAAAAGACAGCTTTGAAAATGACTGCATTTTCGTGTTCATGGCTATCACAAAAAAAGTTTTGGTGAAAAATAATTACTGTCTTAATAAAAGATTAGAAATATTCCTTACTTCTTAAATTTGTGTTACTGTATTAATTTTAACTCAGAATAAACAGTCTATTCTCTTAGTTTGCGTACAGCTCCTTAAATAAGGAGACATTTATAAGGAAACATACAAACCACAACTCAATTAGCCGTCGAATGTCAGGGCAATTGTAATTAAAACTTAAATAATTAAAACTTCCAGCCTTTAAAATTTTACAGTCCAACTCCGAAAAAATTATGAATCAATAAAATGTGTTAAACTATAATTCGACAGAAACAGCTGACGACTTTAGTTTCAGCTATAAAAACTGAATACAAACGAGCTGTCAATCCCGTCCTTCAAATCGATCATCAAAACCTTCTAATTTTCCATCGCTAAAAAATTCCAGCTCTTAATCACTTTTTAAATAAACGCCAGACATTCATAATACTTGCCAGTCCGCATTTTCTTGCCGCGCCCGCGTACCAGCAGAACTATCGCAAAAAAGCTCTGGCCATAATCCAATAACTTTTTTGCCGCTACCTCCAAGCTCCCACACACACACACACGCGTGTATAATTACACTGATAATGCGCATATAAAAATTTGTATAAACATTCCCCCGATACGCCGCATAGTTTTTGCTACACACCTCCCTATCCGAGCGGCAGCCAGCCCGCATCGTCGTGCGGGGGTGGCAGCGGCGCCAAGTCGACAAAGGAAGTAGCCAGGCCTCGTGTGTATCGCGCTCGCGCGCACGACATAGTTGAAAACGGAGAGTTTAATTAAAAAAGTCTCAGGGCATAGACTTGCAGAGTGCGCGAGAGAGCCGGCCGCTTAAAGTAGGTCCGGCTAGCTTGTTACAGGCGGCTAGCTCGCTCTCTTGCAAGCTCGCGCTGCGGGACAAAGAACGTCGATGTATAGGCGGAGGCTGGAGGAAAGAGAGAGAGAGTAAAAGTCCGACGACCGCGTGATTTTTTAATTACAGAGTGTCCGTACTTAATTAATCGGATTCCGCTTCTCTCACTCGCACTGCCTATCTTTTTTCTTCGCTATTTTTTTTTTGTTAAAATATTCGCACAGCGTGTAAAGAAAACTTGTCAGGTAGTAATCGAAAGTCCGATAACTGCTGCTGCTCGACGCTTTTTTTTTTATATTTTTCGTTTCAGGGAAGAGGAGCCAGGGGGGGTAAAGAATTTTCGCACAGGCTGTCTCGCTCTTTTTTCAATGCGCGCGGCCCCTCTCGCTTCCTTCGTTAATTAAATTTTCCATTTTTTTATACAGCCGCCCGCGCGCCCCTCCGCCCCGAACGAGGTGAGAGCGGCTATACCGCCAGTGTCAACTTATAATTCGCATTTTTAAGCTGCGCGCGCCGCTAGAGAGCCAATATAGGCTCGACTTTCGAAAAAGCTCGCGCGCCGCGATGTACACACACTAGCCCAGGGTAGTTTGTAGCATCAATCCGCGCTGGTTTTTCGAGCCGAGCGATTCCAATTTTGCATTCGACTCCTTTTTTTCAGGCGGGGGCCGAAAGTCAATACGAGACTTAGGTTCGGCAGAGCGACAATGGAGCGGCCGAGTGGCCCGACACGGCCATTGAGCGCGTGACGAGGAAAAAAAGAGAGGAGCTTGGCTGTATGTGTGTGTGTGTGTGTGTGTACGGACACGGCTGGGCGAGATCGCGAAAAAAATTTCATCGACGTTTGTATACACACAGTGGGCTCGCAGTTGCAGCGATCGGGAGGTTTTTGTATGACCGGTGCGGCTGCAGCCACGATGCGGTTGCTGCATATAGGAGAGCGCGCTGTAAGATATTCATGCGCTGAAGCTTTGGGCATGATTGAAAAGCGAAGTATTGTTAATTACAAAAAAAACTAATTCAATAATTTAAAAAAAGCAAAGTTCTATATGGAAAAAAGAAAAATCGAAAAATAATGAAGAACTCGCGGGCGACAGGCTCGAGTCCAAGTTCGATGATTCGCGCTGGCGTTTTCATTCGCTCTCGTTTCGTCCTTCCTTCCTTCCTCCTCCAGCCATAGCGGAGCTTTGAATGGCCGCGCGCACTGGCTGAACTGGCGCCACCGCACTCGGTTTACTAATGAGTAAGCATTGAGGTGAGACAATGCTCGGCAACTTCGCTTTGTGCCTAATTAATGAAATAACATTAAATAAGGGGCGAAGGGCCCGACTGCCGAAGGAGAAAGGAGTGCTTATGTTGTATATAGTCCCTGCAATGTACAACTCTCTCTCTCCCTCGTTAATATCGCCTCCACCCCTTCGCCGTCAGACCTGCTGTAAATGCACTTTTCTCCGCTTTGTTCCTTTTTTTTCTCCTTTTTTTTCGACTTCTTCTGTCTCCCTTTCCGTTACAAGCGCCCGCGACGACGACTACTGCGATGTTGACGAGAACATCGTTACAGGGATTAAGCAGAAAAAGTACTTTGGCTGTATAAGACTTTGCTAATTATTGTAGATAAGTTCGCTAGTTATTAAAATTGATTAATGAGGTAATATTTATCGTTATAAAAGAGAAATATTGAATAAGGTTATTTTAGTTTTTTTTGCTTTTTTTATTTAAAACATGAAAAATTTTATATTTTCCATTGACGAAATAAAAATTTTATCTGAGCAATTATTTAAGTAGCACAGTCGTTCTCGGATAGAATTTTATTTTAAATTTTAACCAGCTCCATCTGCTTTTCTGTACATTAAAAATTGACTTAAAAAAAAGTAAATATAGATTCTACAGGCATAAATTATTACTTCGAAATAAGTTAAACTAATACACAATAATATAGAAACTCAAAAATAATGACTTTTCAAATCATCTAAGCAGTTGTTATGGTGCCACCATAACTGTTTAAAGCTACTTCTAAATATATAAGTCGTGTGTGAGCTCTACTAAGTTATTCACGTCCCTTGAAAAAAATGCACATGCGTGCAGAAATAAGTAATAGTGCAAATCAGCCCACCTCCATCGAATTAATCCCAAATAAAACCACTCCGCCCCTCACCTCCATTAACAATATAACCACTGACCATACCATCGTCCACAATTTCTTCACGTCAAAACGAATCCAATTTCGCAAAAAATCCCCTTTAAAATAAAAAAAATTCACTTTCCCAGAAACTTCACTCGAAACCCAGCCATTATCGCGCACTACCAATTACCAAACTCAAGCTCGCAAAGGAAATTCAAGTTTCTCCTATGCTTAAAGCCATACCTTAAAAGCTCTCCGGTGCTTACACGGCAATCGTTTTTTACACATCCATGCATCTCCCTCGCGGAGTTTTGATCGCTTGCGCTCGCGCCGGGCTACCTCGAGCGAATAAAACATCCGGGCACTTGATCGTCCGAGCTTGCGGAAGATCATGGCGGCGCCGAAGGCTGAGAGTGCCACTGAGTGCCACTACTCTACACTCGGCTGCCGCTGTGATCTTCCGCAAGCTCGGACGATCAAGTGCCCGGATATTTTATTCGCTCGAGATATTCTCGCCCCCCTCCTGTATGTAAGACGTATAGACGCGGTTGCAAGCTCAACCGGCCGTGACTTGCTGTGTAGCTCTTATATCGTTCGTTTTCTTTTTCTTTTTGTTTTATTTTATTAATAGTGGAAGCTGGTTGATGCGGGGCGGGACGCGAGATTCTTACGTTTTGTGTATCGGCTTTGCTCGAGGATGCGGATGATTAGTGCTGGGGATAATGTTTTTTCTAGGGCTGGATTATGAGAGTGGAATATGAATGAGGGGAAAAAGTTGAAATTTTGTTAAATAACCATTATAGATTGGTAATTTTATTGTTTATGAAATTCTGTACAAAATGAATTTGAAAAATGTTGTTTGAAAAATAGTTTTCACAAATGCAAGGAAAGCATATTTTTATAAAAGAATCTTGAAATATATCTGTATCTGTAGATTGAATTAAGCATAATCGCGATTTATAGTAGCAACAAGAGACAGATAACAGAAGGAAACGACCTTATGCGGATGCAAGTATCTGGTATGTTTCCAACGTAAATGTACTTACTCGTTTTACAACGTCACTAAAATATTAATTTACTTTGCTTCGGCCGACTTTCATTCTGCCCTTTATTACCGTGAATGTGATATGTGAAAATTCTCTTCTATTGTAAATGGAATAAGAAGATGAATTTTTAATTTTACCTGGGTGAATTTCAGACAAAAATTTTTTTAAATAGTAATTACGTTTTTCCTGTTATTTTTTTGTAACTTAAGAAAATTAATGTCTGCGAATTCTCAGTATTTACTAATTCAATAATACACACAGTCTAGACTAATTATAATAACTGATTCATTAATTTGTACTTATTCAATTAGGTCATAATTTATAAAAAAAAATTTGTATTCTAATACTCACAAATTCATTCGTCTCGATGTAAATGCCAAAAAAGTCGAGATATTTAAATGAAGCTCTCACACAGACCGTAAAACATACACGGTCACTCTCACGAATATCACTAGTTCCGCAAAAATTTGAATCTCGACGCTAATGAGCAGACGCAGCATACTCCCCACAATCCGGCCAATCATAATTTCAGCGACTCGTCACCGTAATTCCTCGCTGCAACTTGACATTCCTAACCTCGCGCTTTTCTTCCCCCTCGCTCTCCCTACCTCGCGCACGTCACAACATCACACGTCGCGCTCTAACTAACTCTATAACCCGTTCGAAAGAGAGAAAGAGAGAGAGAGAGAGAGAGATTTAGAGAGACAGAAAGAGAGAGAGAGCGCTGATCGTTCGAAACGCCTCATCCCTTTCTCATCCTCCCCACGCGTCATCATCTCTCTGTCCCTCTCTCTCTTTACGTGACCGAGCGAGCGCACGGGATCCGCACCCCCGCACACGTACAGAAAGAGAGAGAGAGCGAGAGAGAGAGAGAGAGAGAGTCGATATGGAGTTCCTCCTCGCTCGCGCACAGCCACCCCCTGCTCGCTCGTCGCAATCAGTTGCCGTAATGCCACGATTCAGGGTTCATCAGGGCAGCCATTTTCCTGACACCCCTTATTACCGCCATTTTGTCGACGCTATCAACGCTCCGAGCCTCCGCGCTGACGAACGCGCCGAGGGAGAGAGACCGACAGAGAGAAAGAGAGAAAATACAACGTACGTGGAATTTCGCGTGCGTGGCGCGGCCGGTAAGCTATAATATTTTCCAAAGATTGGGAACGTGAGCGCGCGAGATTCGTTCGAAAATTTTTCGCCGATTGTTTTTGCGGATTATCCGCACGGAATACGCGAAAGCTCGAGCGCTGAGGGGACAGGGAGAGTCGACCTTTTTTGCTTGCGCATCGAATTTATAACGGCTTGCGGTTACTCTCTGATATGTGTTGTAGTTTTTCTTTTCTTTTTTAGCTAAGAGAATGGCCGTATTGATTTTTCATTTAATGCGGCCTGCGTGCAAAGTTTCATCTAATAATAGCGACGTGTGGCTATTTTTTTTTCTTTGATTGTTCTTTTTATAATACCTTAACTATGTTTATCAAAGTGTGTTACTTAATGTTTATACTTAAAATACTAATAAAAAACATTGCTTTCCAATCATTTTCTTCCAGCTTTATAGTCATTACTTTTCATAAACCTATGAAACTTTACAGTAATGAATTACTATAATAAACAAATCCAATCAACGACCCAATATTCCACGTTCATCCAACACGTCCAGTCTGTAATCCACTCCACGGCACCTCCGCCGCGAGCGATATACATTTTTTTTTGTAATCGCACCGGGTGTAAAAAAAATTTTAGTCTATAAATCCATAAAATGTCCTGCTTTTACGTAAATTAAAATCGTTATAACGTCGCGAGGCTGCCGGGAGCCGTGAATCAGCCGGCGTTACTCCAGATTAAAAAGCGCTCAAAAAGTGCGATCCTCCGCGGAGCGCCTATATAGATTCGAGCGTCAATTGACAAACGACCCGGGGAAATTAAGTCGGTAAACGCGCGTATATTGGTAGAGAGAAAGAGAGAGAAAAAGAGCGAGAGAGAGAGCCTGAACTGCCCTTTCCCCGAGCTTTTTCACTCTCCTTTCTCGCGTATTTTCGTCGCTCGCGCGTCAATAAGCGGGGCTTGTATACCTCTCCGGCCGGGCTGTGATTTTATTAACAAAGGCCGCGCACGCGAAAGCTCGCAGGATTATCTCGGCCGCAATTTATCAGCTACATAAGTTTTTTCATACCTCTTTTTCGAAGATATCTCTATTATACGCTCTCAGTCCTGCGACTATTTTTGTAAAAGACTCTGCACATTTAATCAATTATTTCAATTTTTTATATATAGCTTATATATAAAAGTCTGTTACATACAGCAAGAATCATATAGAATACACAAATCAAAGCTCACATTATTCACTTCGTACCCAACCCTATAAAAAAAAAAGAAAAATCACCAAAAGAATAACGAGCGAAGATAAAAAGAAAAAAAAAGTCGAAAGAGACAACACAGCTTGCGACTCGGAGTAGAAATTTGATTGCAAATGCGCCTGGGAAGTACACGGTTTAATCCGAGTCCTGAATAACATTAGAGCGAGCTCTCGCGCGCGGATGTCATCATCGTTCTCCCACTCTCCGTGGCTGCACGCGTGCTGCTGCTGCAGCGGCACACGGCGTTCGATAACGACTCCGCCGACGGGGGGTAAAAGGGGGGCGGGGAGCCCGCAAACAATTCGCGAACGTATATACGTATATATACACACAGAAGGCGGCAGAGCAGTGCTTGATAGGAGCCACCCTTATTTAGTAGGAAATGTACAGCCGGTAATAAATTACCCCGAGTTTTCCGAATCCCTGCGCTCTCTCTCTCTCTCTCTCTCTATCTTTATCACCCTGCGTCGGCGACGGAGAGGTGGGGGCACGGCCCCCCCTTAGCCTGGAAATGGCCCGCGGGATATCAATACACTAAGCGCGCCGATTTCGGCCGCGCTCACCCGTAAATTAGCCCTAGATTTGCAATTGGCTATTAAATTACTCGGCGTATAAATCAAAGTATAGCGGCGGATCTCGGAAGTAGATGGCCGCTAAGAGCCGCTCTTTACTTTCTCTCTATCTCGCTTGCGCTTCTCTCTTGGCGTATCATTTGCTTTAATGGGTTAGGAATATTTATGGCGAGACTGCGTGCGCGCTGCTTTCGTTTTATTGTGTGTTTACTTATCTTTAATTCGAAAGAAATTTATTTCAGCTCCATGGAGATATATAAATAAAGGGGGATCGATGTTTTTCGAAACTATACTTTGCATGTCGAATCGCTGATAACGTTATTATATGCACTTATCTGAAAATTTGATAATTTCTAGTTTAAATACAAATTTCGAACGGTAGTAGGAAGTGATAAACCTATTAATGAGTTATATACATTGTGGGCTATTCGAAAGCAGAGATAACAACAATAATTATATAGAAATTTCACAGATGCAGTTAATTTCGCGGTGAAGTTATATCGCCGTGCAGCGTAATGGTATTGTTTTCAAATTACTAAATATTGTTACTATTATTAAATCGGATATTGCTGTAATCTCTTATGAATGAATGTATTTTTTATTTTATTTCAACGTTTTTAATAAAATGATTGATATACAATGTTTTAAATAAATTGAATAACGTTTGCACCCATATTAACAAAGATAACAAAATTATTTATTTTTTAAATTAAATACGTACACTCTGTGCTTTGTTACTTTCATTATCTCCCATCGATAATATTTTGGCCATAATAATACCCTTTATTTACATTACAATTTACTTTCATAAATACAACTATTATTCCTCCGTGTTTATTTATTTCCACCTATTTATTTGTTTTCGATTCATCGTCCACGTCAATTCTCACGCACTTCGCTCAACCACACATAAAAAATTCCACATTTCCAAAACGCTCACCCAGCCAATCCAGCCCACCCCCACCTCTAAAAAAAATACAAACTCTCCCAACCGAAATCCAAATCTCCAGCCCCGAAGAAAAACAAAACCGCAGCGCTCGCACAAAAAAGCCCCGTCCATCTCGATAACCCAAAAAACTTCATCCCAAATCCAAAGCCGCAGCCGAAGATAAACGCGATCCAGCGATCTCCGGAGCTTTTCGGTCGATCAGCAAGCTTCCTAAGCCCCTCCCGTATCGTGCCCGGACTCAAGCTCGCAGATCGGCGCTAAGCAAGTCGCCTCGGACTCTGGCAGAGCCATTTGCCAGAAGCGGCATCTCCCCGGCGAATCTTAAACGTATTCGTCGCGCTGCGAGGTGTGTATGTAGGAGGGGGAGATCGGAAAGAGAGGAGATAGAAGAGCGTAACGGCGGTCCAGGAGGCGAGTAATGGCCACGGAGTCAGCAGGTCGTTGCGCGATCTTTCGACGCTGCGCTTTTCGCTTTTATCTTTGGGCGGTCGCGCGCGCTCGCCTGGGCGTGTAACCCGTTCTTTTGTGATTTCTCGGTTTTGAGATAAGCGGCGCTGTGGTTTTTTGAGGGGAGGAGGTGGTTGGTGTTGGGTGAATGGTTGAAGTTTGAATGAGCGGTAGAGAGTATTGGTAGCTTTCGGTTGAGGAAAAAATTATAATTCAAAGTTTCGACTTACTTCAGCACACTTCGTTTACTCGGTATACGGCTTTATTACGGGAATTGAAGTTACCTGATTATTTACTTTTCATTCGAGTGCAATCCGCCAAACATTCCTACCCGAAGAATTTCCTCAAACACTTTAAATTCCACAACTCCACAAAAGTAAAAATAAAAACTCCCATAGTATATCAAAAATAAATAAAAAAAGCTCGCTCTCCACCCACCCCTCCAACCTCCAAAAAAACCAAAACCCTTATCGCATCTTCGCCCACAGCCCTAAAAACAAAACCCCATCGTCCCCCCAGCCCGTTTAATCCAATCGGAAAAGGGAAGCTCCCGCTTTATATATATCCCATTCCTCGTCAATTATCATGAGTATAGAAACGCGCTTGCGCGCAACTTTCCCTCTTCCTCCCTCGGCGAATCTCCTTCCCTATATATATATATCCCCACAGAACTACTAGCCGATCCTGCCGCGCGCTGCACTTTTTTTTTTGTCCCAAGCTCGCTTGCAAGCACGTCAAGGGGCCGGCTCTTTTTTACCCTCTCCGCTTTTCCTATCAACAACGTCGCGGGGATTTGCGCTTCTCGGCAGCGCCACGCCTGTCCCGTGTTCGCCGATGGATCGCGCGCGCGATCCGATCCGCGAGCCGCTAAATCGTCTCTCTCTCGAAAAGTGTGTCCCTCCCCCTGACACACACACATACGATCAGGAATCAGAGCTCTCTTTCTCCGCTGCTTTTTAGCCCTTCCCCCAGCTGCTTTAGCGGAGAGAAAGCGCGCGGCCAGCGTAAAAATAGTTGGGGAATCGGCCCGAGCGCGATTTTATCGCCCCCCCTGACTTCTCCTTTTTTCTTCCCCGGCTTTTTGGCTTTTTCCGCAGGACGATCGTCGTGGCCTGGAGCGTTTATACAGCGGAAAGGTAGAGAGAGAGAGCGTATATATTTCGGCCGTCGCGGCTCGATTATACGAGCTTCGCGGGGGGCTTTACTGCCGATAGTAATCCGCGGGATTTCCTGCAGGACAGCGGATGGGAGAGCCGCCCTCCTGGATATGTAGACGGAACCTCGAGGACTCTATATAGTTCTACTTTCTCTCGACGTTTCTCCCGGGACTAAGTTTCTACTGGTGTTTTTTTTTTTAGGGGCCGGGGCAAGGGAGTGTGTATCATTAGTTCTTGGAGAGCTAGCGACGTTAGGGGACGTTGAACCTGCTTCTCTAGACGCGCGGCGACTATTCTATTAATCTTATCGAGCGGTCAGCGCTGGACAATCATAAATATACTTCAGTCGGCTCGTGTAAGATTGATGCTGGATTATTTTAACGGTCCGCGCGTGCGGCCACGTTGATTTCTCTTTGCCGCGATTTTTTGAGGATTTCTGGAGCGAGAGCTGCAATTTCGCTCGGGCACTTGGAAACGTCGATTATACTTGTGTTTAATTACGCATGACTATAAAAAAAAAACTCTAATATCTCAGTAAGAACGGCACAAGCAGTAACAAAATTATTACATTTCACCACATCAAGCAGCATATAGTCGACCCGGGGCTCGAAAAAAAGTGTCACGTAAAATTAACGCGACCAAGCAAGAAAAAAAGTGCCAAAAGAGTGCCCTCAGCTATACACACCCGCAGGGAAGCTGTACTTTCGTATAGCTCGCCGAGGGCAAAAGGAGCTAGGCCGCGGGGGGCGGGGGTAGCTAGCAGCAGCGGCGTAGACGGCAAAACTGTCCGCTAACGAGCGACAGACGATATCGTTCATCTTTTGTTCCGCTTTAATTATGCTCCACTAATTATGCCCAGCCAGTAATTACTATCGTGTTACCGGAGACTGCGCCAGCCAGCGCTGCCCAAGGGGATACATCTCCCGCGCTCTCGATATAATAACGGCCTGGCAGCTAGCTCGCTCGCGCGCTTACATCGAGCTATATGTATGCGCGTCGCGCGCGCTTCTTCCTGTGCTGCGCGTAAGTGTGTGGATATAGGGGTAATGTCGAACTATATGCGCGACAGCGTCAAAAACGATGGAGAGTAACAGTAAACGTAAACGGAGCGTCTTGTTAATTTTGCTCGGAGCTTTTTTGAGGGAGAACATTTTTATGGCGGAGGATTAAGGGGATGTGTGGTGTGAAAAGGGATATTGGTTTCGCGGTTTTCGGCTGAGGATTTATAGGTGGGTTTTTTTAAAGTGTTCATGGCTGAGAAGGAAGATGTTTGCTTTTTAATTCGGTTTGATTCGAACGGCTCGAAAAAATAATCTTGAAAATCTTTGTATGTGAGTGATTGCTCTACTGAAGCTTAACGATGCATAAAATGTAATCAAGGTAATCGTGATTCCAGGGTTAACAAGTTTCTGCTTTACACCGAACTAAACTAAAGCTCTAAGAAAATGATCGTTTTTTAGTTATTTTCAAAATCGAAGAAAAGAAGTAGCTTTAAAATTTTTCTAATTATTATTTATACTGATATTATTGGTAGATCGATAACCATATATTGGATCAAGTAATCAAATAGCTTGAAGGACGAAGATTTTATTTATTATTTCTGATCACCTATTCCGACTTTAAAATATAAATGTTAATGTGACTTAATTAAAGTAAATCTGTGTTTGAATTAAATAAACTTTCAAATACAAATTTCAACAAACAAATTATCAAAAATCTTACCCTTCACAATAATTCCTCTCTTAAAGATCGAAAGGAAACGATTAAATTCCAAAATCAATTAAACCGCACGATTATACTCCAAACATAACGACATAAAAATCACGTCGAGCGCAAAAAATCCAAAAAATCAATCGCGCGTTCCGAAATTTCAATTTCCCGAGGAACGATCCGCAGAAAAAAAAAGCAAGAGCCACACCGCTCTCGCGCGTTATTTCGCGCTCGCTTGTATTTAGGACGCTAATTGGGTTGGCTTTTCGCTAATTGTTTTTGTATTTTCCAAGCCCGTGTACGCACGCACACAGAGCCGCGAGAAATAAGAGACGAATGCGTTATGTGCGGTTGCGGGGGCGGATAGAGCGGCGCGCGTTATAGAGAAGAGAGAAAACGAGCTCGCGGGTATAGCACAGTGCACGCGCCGGCAAATTGGATTGGCTAAATGGCGGCGCGCGCGAGCCGCGAATTGATGTTGAAAAATCATCGGCGGTTCGAATCCCGATTTGGTGGCGCGAAAAATAGAGCCGAGAGCGAGAATAACGCGAATCAATCGCGCGCGCTCTTCGCTGAGGGAGCTGCGGCTGTGGTTCCTGTCACATGACGTATACGGTAATACGGAATCGTGGCCGTACGCTAGGTTATATACGCATTATTTTTCGTTCTGGGATGTGTACTGTAATTGGGCGTGGATGTGTAGGTGGGAATTTAAGATGCAGACGATATTTTGAAGGTTTGGGAAAAATTAAATGCCCTTGGTATTCAACTAGGGGTTGAAATTTATAATTAAATATAGGATGTTTTTTTACGAGTTTAATGGGAAATCTATTAGTTAAGAAGGATAAACGTTGTAATTAATTAAAATGTTTTAATTTTTTTTTATTTAACATTTTATTAAGTTTGCAATTACACATGCGTACATAAGAGATTTATCCGGCGATTCAAATGAGTAAAATATCATGATCGCTTATTAAATTCAGTTATAAAAAATAACTCGCTATTTCATTCCGATCAATGTATTATTGCTATAAACCTTCGGAACTTCGCAATTTTCAAAGACTCAGCTTTATTATTGTTCTCATATTCTTTTACTTTTTAATCACTCACTTTAAGCATATACTTAATATTTTTAAAAATTTCAAATATCTCATACTTTCAATCGAAATGACTAGCGCCCGAGCACTAGCTTTACAATCAGCGGCACGAGCACTCGTGGGCAAATAATACAATTATCGACGTTCCTTTTAATTAAAATATAATGTATATGCTAGGGAAGCTTTATAAGATAAATGCAATGAACTAACTGTTTACGTGAGTTGAAAAAGCTCAATTACTAATTTATTTATGGTATAACTAATACACTTAACAAAACTGTATATTTTACACAACTACAGAATAATAAATATACAAAATTTTAATATTTTGAAATCACAAACAAACTATTCTGAATATTCTTTATCGAAATAAATTTTGCACAAAATTTTGAAAGTGTTAATTTGATAAAAATAACTATGAACAAATAACATTCACACTCGATAATTATAATGTTCATCAAATTAATTTAAAATGACATGGTTTAAATATTTGTAAAAAATGTTCAGAATAGTATTTTGTATCAAACATAATTCTTATAAATTATTTCTTTTATAAATTAAAAACTTATATTTGTGTATATAAGCATAGAAGACGATACTAAGAAAAGAAGAAACAGTACAGTGGTGAAGTCGAATATAAAATAACATACATTTTTAAATTTTGCAAAGACTGTATTTTAATTTGTCAATAAAACTTCCCTATAGAAATGATAATATGTATTATTGCAAACAACGCAGCTTAACAATCAAAAGAAATTTTTTCCTATATAAAAACAAATCTAGAAACTTATGTAAGTATTATTATATAAGTATGAATGAGATGTACGAGGGTAAAAATAAAATTTCAGACAGACGTACATTATCATTATTCTTTTCCTAATGCGCGTACATATTCATATCGCAGCCTCTTCTGTACCTACGCGTGACATTTCTCTCGTTGACGTATTTTTTCGTCACACGAGAACGCGAATATGTCCTCGTGGCTGCGTGCTTAATTGAAAGAGACGTATGTATTCACGGTAGCTGGCTAGCTAACGCGATTATAAAGTCCGAGTGAAAAAGATTTTGTGTTAGCCTGGCTTTTATTTTTACACCTAATTTAACGTTAATCAACCATTAGGATTCGCTGACGTCGATTTTTAAAAAGAATTTGATATTATATTTTAGCATGATCTTTTCTTATTGATTAGAAATTTTTTGACAAATTGTTTGTATCATAGATACACTTACTTTCGGGAAATAAGTCGCTTATAACAATACATTATAAAAGAACAAATAGATGTACTCATAAAAACGTTTAGAGTAGACGTAAATTATTACCACGATATTAATGCTATAATTGTCTCTTGTTCTTAGTGTTACTACCTTGGTCACATTATAAAATAATAGTAAAAATCGATTACACTAAATAAAAACAATTAATCTGTACAATTGTGCATAATAAAAAAGAAAAGCAATTATCATAATCGCTTTTTAAGGCACATACCGCTTAGAAGTAATTTTCTTGAAGTATACTACGAGATCTTCAAGTAAATAATTTTATTAAATTATGTTTATGGCATCGGTGCTGGATGAAATTCGCCTTAATCCTTTATTATGGAGCAATTCATCATGGAGTATCGAGGTGGAGTTTTCCAAATCGCACTAGAAGATCGTTTGAGTTTCTTAGGATCAATGCCCTTGAAGAGTTCTCTAAGATCCGGCGTACATTTCTTTGCATCAAAGAACCTCTGGACTAATCTCATTGGAATATGCTGCTGCATCGCCAACTGTGTTTGCCGCACGTGTTCTATAAATTAATAGATATAAGATAAATATAATTAACAAATACTTGATAATTATTAATTATTAAAAATTAATTGCATAATTTACGCACTTGAAGCCCATGATGGAATCTGATGTTTTGGTTTACTTTCATCATCAGATTCCTCTTCATCTGGATCACTATCAATTTTATAACTAGTTGGCACTTGTTTTTGAGCTGCAAGCTTCGCCTAGAATAAGAATTTATACGTATATTTATTAAGAAAAATTACTTTAAATAATAATTATGTTATTTATTAACTTTAGCTTGCAGTAAAGCCTTATCCATTTGGTTTTTCATTTTTAATTCGGCCATTTGCTGCCTCATTTCGGCTTGTCTGCGTTTTTCCATTTCTTGTTCGCGCCGTTTCTGTTCTGCAAGTAGTTTTTCTTGTTCTTCCTGTTCCTGTAAACGCTGTAACCGTAACAATTCTTCCTGTTTCCTTCTTTCTTCTTTCTCCTACACAGAAAATTATTTTTAAATTTAATTATTCAATTGCATTTTTTATACTATAAAGATAATTAAATAAACATGAACAAATTTATATAAAATTTTTAGTTTTAATGAACAAAAAAATATATGCTTTATTTATTTACCTGAGCCCTTTGTAATTGCGCGATACGTTTTCTTTCTATTTCTTCTTTTTGCTTTTCTTGCATTTGCTGAGCTAATTTGGCTTTCTCTTCTCTTTCTTTTTCAGCTCTCAATCTTTTTTCATATTCTAATTTTTCTTTAGCCTCACGCGCTAATCTATTTTTCAGTTCCTTTTCTTCTCGTTTCCTAAAAAACATTAAAAATATATTTTTATATAATAAAAGCGTTATTAAAGTTTACATTTAAAAAGGTACATGCTACTATACTTCATCTTACCGTCGTTTTTCTTCTGCTTGGGCTTTTAATAGCTCTTCACGCTTCCTTTTTGCATCTTCATCGTGTGCTCTTCTTCTCTTTTCTTCAGCTGTTCTGTCAATTTGTTTCGATGCCGATTTCATTGGCTGTATAAATGAGTCAACATGTGTCACAATATTTCCTCTCGATCCAGTCAAAGGCTTTGAATACTAAATAAATAAAAACAATTTTGATTAATACGAATCAATTACTTACAATGTGAAATTAAAAAACTTACCGCGTTAAGAGTATTTGAAGGTGTTGCATATAGATTTTTACTACCAGAATTTGGTACAGGTATCATACGAGATTTTCCAAGTGGCGTTGTCTTTTGATTTTGTGTAGATTTTTCTGATGATTTTTTGGTAGACTTGACAAAATTAGTATTTTCATTCTAAAAGTAAAATTTAACAAAAATTATAACAATAGTTAAACTTTTTATAATAATTTAATAAAAAAATAATTTACTTCTTTTGTGTCATCATATTCTCTTGCTTTTTTTGCAAGAGAAATTTTCTTGGCTTTAGCTAATGATTTTCTAGCTAATTTTTGGGCTACAGTTGGTGCAGAAGCTTCAGAAAAACTTGCTGCTGCCAATGCTCGTGTTTTTGTCCTTGTAACTCTTCCTGCAGTTTCATAATCATGCTTTGGACTAACAGCGACTTGCTCAAAAGCTGCAACTCTGTTTTTAACTGAATCTTTAGCATATGGACTAAATAATGCAGTTTGTTTAAATGCAGATTTTGTAGCGGTTGTTGCTTTGAAATCTTTATTTTGTTGAACTTTCCCAAGTGGCGTTCTAAGTATTTCATCATCACTTGTTAAAGAATTGTTGGATCTAGTAACACGTTTTTGTTGAAGTAATAATTTTTCTTTCTTTGCTTTATATTCTTTTCTTTCAGGTGATGATTCATCATCTGTAATAAGTTCATTGAACTTATCTATTTTTAAATCCTTTTGTGTTTTTGGTGCACTCTTTTTATTTGATACAGGAGGTAATAGTTTAGTATCATTATTTTCTTGTTTTTCTTTAATAGTACTATTATTACGAGATAAAGGTTCTTTAAATGAGCTTTTCTTAATGGTTACAGTTTCATCAAACACTTTTTTTGTAGATAATGGTTCAATCAGAACAGTTACATTCATCATTTTTTCTAAAGTTACAGTACTATTTGGATTCATAGTTGAGTTCATAATAGGAATAGGTTTACCAATGGCATCTTCATACATAGAAGCTACAGTTTCATCAGCATTACTCATGTCTACTGTTTCATTTATAATATTATTTACATTATACGTTTTTGAGCACTGATTATTTATTATTGGAGAAGATCTAATAATTTTTTCAGTTGTCTTTTTCCTAGATAAAACCTCAGATTTTTCTGAAATTCTGTCTAATGTAACCATGAATTTGGACATTTCTTTTTCATTTTGTAAATCTGTTTTAGAATAATTAGCTTTTTTTGAAACTGGTTCATCAGTCGACAAAGAATTTTGTCTTGTTGATCGTTTGGATGTTAGAGTTGCATCAACATCTTCATTTGGTTCCTCTAATTTACGCTTAACTGATGTTCGCTTTTCTTTTCCTGAATAAGGAGTCTTAATATCTTCAATAATTTGTGTTATATCATTAGTTATATTATGAGTTTCATCATTAAGTTTATTTTTAGATTGAGTTTTCTTTTTCTCCACTTTACTTTGCTTTGATGGTCTAATATCTTCCTCATCTGAACTTGCTATTGATTCTTTTGGTCGTTTCGTTCGGCTTTCATTTGCAAACTGTCAAAGCAAATAAATATTTTTAATTTCAAAAAATAAACATAAAATAAATATTAATGCAGATTATAAGAAAACTAAGTAAATATTTAAAATTTCTTTTAACAGGTTCACTGCCAGAAGATAAAAAAAAATGTTTTTTACATATTTCCATTAAAAAACGTTACTATTTTTCTAATTTAGATATTAAAATAATCAAAAAGAAAATTATACCTTATTTGCTAATGGTAAATCACTGCTTTCATTAGATGGCCTTCTTAATTTTGTATGCAGGCTAATAGATTGTTGTTTTTTAATACTATCAGCAGCTTTTATAGATGCTCCTCTTTTCGCTCTGCTAGGACGAATATCGGAAGTTTCCAGAGTCATAGTATCAGCTCTAGAAGATCTGCAACTACTGGAATTTGATAAAGTGCTATTCACTTGATCAATTTCCATTTCACTATTTTCCGGGATTGCTTTGATTCTCGTCCCCCTCTTTTTAACCTTTGGAGTTTTGGCAAGTAATGGAGCCGAACCAGATGTAGTTACTTGCGCAAGTAAAGTCTGGATGTAATTCTTGGCTTCATTTTCAAGCTCTTTAACAGTTTTCAAAATGTCCTCCGAGTCTTTATGAAAACGATTAACATCAGCTTGTAGCATCTGCATCACTGACTTTTTATCCATGATGAAAGAATCTGGGAATGAAAAAAAATCAAGCTTGAATACAAAAAAACTAGGAGATTGAAGTAGGCATAAAAAATTTCAATCAGTGCAACGCTGGATTATGTATTACAAAAAACCCTTGTACTCACAGCGTCGTCTCACAGAAAGAGAAGAAAAAAACAGAAATAACCGAAGAGCCCCGTCCAGGCAGCTTCAAACAGCAGACTCAACGTACTAAACTTGCCGCACAACGACGTCGAACAGGGAAGCTGGCTGGCGCGTCCTTTCAGCAGGAGGCAAACAGTAAACGTGACAAACTAAAACAAATGCTCAGCATAGTTTAAAACACTCGCGCAATGATCGAATATAACCTCGCCCGGTCGGCTCCTTCCTCGCGAATTTTGCCGCGTTTTTCGATGAGCCCGCGCGCGCCCAACGCGACTCCATGTACCTACAAACCCGCTCCGATCCTGAATACTCCCAGCGGTCTTCTCTCCCTTTTCGCGTCGAGCCTTTTAGCCGGCTAACGTATTTTTCAAATACCCGCCACCAACGCCGCGCAACGTGCGATTCCCGAAGTATATAGAGGGAAAAAAAGCGCGCGCCGACTGTGCTGCTCGCTGATACTTCTGCCATCCAGCCATATGCACTTTTCTCAAGCTGCTGCTCGCAGACGTATACCGGTTGCCACGGCAACGTTGCCAAAGGGGCGTGTCGGCCCGTAGTGAATGGAATTTTCGGAGCAGTGAATAAAATTAGGTTTTGAGCAAGGTAACGTTCTGCTGGAAATTCGTAGGCTGCAGCTGAGCAAGTTGCGACTTGCAAGCGGTGGCGGCAGCTGCGCGCGGAACTGTCTATACAGGGCGTCTGCCTGTTGTAGCTCGCCGTTTCTTCTCTCGAAGCTTTGAATTATTTGTTTTTTATGATTACCTTATTATAGGATTTAGATTAGGTATATTAAGTGTATAAGAGGGATGAAATAAATAATTGAGTGAAAACAAGTACGTTTGTTTAAAATTGTATCATTTTATTGTTATCGTGGTATATAATTTCGATGTTTGTGAATTAAATTTGGCCAATTTTTTCAATTTTATAATAATTATTCAACTCATTTAATATAAAGAATTGTTCTCTTTCGAGTACAGATCATAGAACTAGCATTATATATGTAATTTAAAAAATTTGTTGTATAAATCATTTTCTATTTACAATATTATCTTGTAGCAAATTCCAAGTCGTTTACAGTGTTGTCTTTTTTACAATTTTCTGGGTTTATGCAATTCCATTTTGAATTGTTTATCAATATTCATTTTTACAGTAAATACAATAAAAATTACTACAATTTTCTGTATATTTTTCTAAAATACATTTTCAACTGCAAATTAACTTGATACAAAATTAAATTATTTTAGTGTGAAACAATTAACAAACCTTACTATAATTATACAAGAAATGTCTTTTAAAATAATGTAGATTAAAGTGCCATCTAGGCTGCGTTTATACAGAAATGGATGGATTTAATTACACAGAAATAAAATTTGAAAATGTAGACTTTATTGCCAATGCATTACTAGTGTAAGCCTTCCAACAATGGATTTACACTCTTTCAATACTTTGACTAGATGTACCGCTTGATCGTTTATTGTAGTTTGCTCTTCATTATAATAAAAATAAGTTTTCATTGACAGTAGTACAACATGCTGAAAATACGTTAAAAACGCATTTTTCAATTTTAAACTAATAAAATTTCAAACATCTACAGTTTTTCAACTTGAACAATAATTCGATGCCAACTACACATCTAAAGCTTTTTTTCCTTAGTCTTTCAGTCAAGAAATTATTGTGACATTTCTGAATCCAATGTATAACCATTCTGTCATAACGGTTCGCGCAACAACGCTGTATCATAGATACAGACTAACAACTAATTGCCTCAATGTTTGGCTAAAAATCTAAAACTTTTATGACAATTACAACTAACGTTCTTTTCCTCTTAGTTGGTCATTTTCATTTTCATTAATCTAGGCTCTAGTTATATGTTTGTATGTACAGTATATTGATTATCTAAAGGAATATTTAAAATCTGATAGATTAAGAGTACTTTCATGTTGCAGAACCATAAAGTTTTATATCGCAATGCACAGTTTTGAATTTGACAATTACATATTTTTCCACGTAAAAAATTGAGCGTGTTAAAAACAGGTGTATGTCTGTAGTGGAATGTTCCTAGGCACAAATTCTAAGTAAAGCGCTTTTTCGATGAAAGGAGTTGTGCAGATTTGAAATGAATATTGGCAATATGCGAGTCATGTAGATATAAGCTCTTCTGAGGCACGACGCAATAGTTTTTTTTTTTTTTAATATTTCCAGTCTCTATGGCCACTTTATTCCACTGTTTCCATCAGGTACAAATAAAAACGATTATTAAGTTTTTTTTTTTTAATATACGTTGCGTGGCATTGCGAAATTGAATCGATATATTTTTATGGCTAAGTGGCTTTAAAGTTTAAAGAGGAACATTAAAATTTACTTAATTTGGCTTTGGAATACTGACATGTGTAATATCCATCGCCGCAAGAATCCCAACTAATCCCTTAACGGTAAAAGTTTTTTCCAAAAATTAGTCATAATCCATATGAAAATTATTGAAATTCTTCGATTTCTTTCTTTACGATTTCCTTCCACAACAATCATAACATTTGCTTTCATTGAGAACGCCAGCATTCTCTAAATTTTACTAACAAATTCAAGTAGCATCGAACTTACAAGTTTCAAGTTTCCGGAAGGTGAAAGAAGGTGATTCGGGCGTTTAAATGAAGACTTTTTACTTAACCACCTGTATAATAGTTCAACATTTCTATTGCACTTGACATTCTTAAAATCTGCTTTCAAGGTATACTGATCGAACATTTCGATTGTCGCAAACGTTTCCGCAACGAAGCCACGTAATCCACTGTAGTTACTTAAACTTTTTTAACAAACGTTTCTACTACTATGTATTTACGTAGTATTTGTATTTTTGACAGTCGAAATATCCGATTAGTACACTTGATAAAGTAAAAAGTCTTTATTTATTACAATAATTACTCAGTCCTAAAATAATTTTGCACAGAGCAGTAAAGAACATACGTAAAACCCTGTGACAAAGCTCATTCGCAGTTGTTCATTCATGCTTTTTGAATAAAAGTTTGTTATAATAAACTTTATATCAATGATAATAAAAAATGCAAAAATTAATTACTTTAACACTAATGATTTTTCAAACGCCAAAACTTACACTTTCTAAATCAAAATCTATCTTACTACTAGGGGTCCGACTCACGGATATTTCGTCAGAATTATTAAACTGTAAAAGTACTTCCTCTTCTAAACGAGCATTCAACAAAATATCCATTCCAGTCATACCTTTCTCACTGTATTTCTGAAACACCGCCGTGGCTATTCTCCATATCTCTCGGTTTCTCTCAATAATTTGCACAATCGACTCCATAGAAGGAAATAGCGTCA
The DNA here is from genome assembly GCA_900480035.1 of Eupelmus urozonus. Classification (NCBI taxonomy): domain Eukaryota; kingdom Metazoa; phylum Arthropoda; class Insecta; order Hymenoptera; family Eupelmidae; genus Eupelmus; species Eupelmus urozonus. Next base: position 39,932 of record UELX01000384.1, on the reverse strand, counting down.
CTAAATTCCTAAAAAATTAAAAGCGTTAATAAAATTTTTCATTATATAATAATAATTTTAAAAAAATAGTAATTTGTATTATATAATGAAATAATATTGTACTAACGTAAACAATGGTAAAACAAGATTCGTGATAAACTGTACTTGAAGATCCGGTATTGACGCTCGTTCCCTATCCATCATTTCAATTGGTGCAGTACCCATACTTTTCTCCAAGTCACCTTGAGAGAAAAATTCATCATATATTTGTTCCTAAAAAGAATTTTGTTCATGAAATATATTTTATTCATCTTAGATTTATCATAAGTATATTAGGAGTTTAATTACCGCTGTTTGCTTCGAAACTCTCCAATTTTTTGTTTGATCATTGAGATCACAACATGTCATGAACATGGCGTGCAAAATTTTTTGATGCTTTGGATTACTTTTATCGTATCCTTGTCTCGTTACCTCCCGCTGTTCATCAACGCTTCTAAAATGAGATGCGAGATCCGTAGCAAGAATATTATTTCTCAATAAATCAAGAGCTTCGCTATATTCTTCACTACTGAGATTCTCAAAAATATTGCATCCTTCAGTATTTAAAATGCACATAGACTGAGCCAAATGATGTCTCTGAAAATGTAAATCAATTTATAAGAATTTATAAGAATTCATAATGAATTTATAATATTACGTTATTAAATAAAACCAAATAATAAACTTACTTCCATAACAGACCCTTCAGAACTGTATAAACTGGCTAGTATAGTTCCACATTTAGTTTGGAACGAATTATTTGTTCCTCTATGATCAATGTCATGACATAAACAGGAGACGAGAAATACTAAAGCTTGCAGGGAAGTCATATAACCATCTCTTACAAGATTTAGGTTTTTCATGAGTAAGTATGCAAAATGAGCTACTGAAAATGCATGCATCCAGTTGTGATAAGGCGCATCTCGATAACCTTTCTTTACATATAGTATAAACCTGTACATAAATTTTATGAATTATTTAATTTGAAAATATTTTTTTTAAACACCTAATTAAAAATTTCTTTTACCTTGCTAATACAGTTTTTCTTATTCTCCATCGCCGTATAAAATTTAAATCAGCAAACATTTTTAGCACATAACATGGCATATGTCTGTAGGGCACATGACGAGGACAAAAATTAAATGTATCAAAATCTTTTATGTTATGATCATCTCCACAATTTAAAAGTGCTTGAACATCTTCTTCCTCTACCTACAATAAAAATGAAAAATAATAACTTTGATGTTTTGATTTTCAAATTCTAAATAATTATAAATACAGAGAATATATTTTTACCTGCTGGATTTATTAAATATCCGTTAGCATAAAAGTATATTACAATATTAAAATTTAAAGCATAAAGTTTTTGTCAAATTATGCACACTAAGTACCTTTAAGCTATCAACAAAATTTGTATAAAAAAATAAAAAATTATTTTTTATTAGATAATATATAATTGTTTATATTCATTAAATAAATCTTTGAAAAGAAAATACAAATAAAAAGTTTGCAAATTTTTTTTTATAAAAATGAAAAAAAATTTAAATAAATATTTTATTTGTAAAATATTTTCGGATTCGACGCTTTAAGGTGACTCAGGAATTGTTTAAAAACGGTAAATCCAATTTTACCTGCATGTGATACATCATTAGCTCGTTGCTGAGTTTACTCCTGGCTTGAGCATCTTGTATCTTTTTGTAAACAATACTATGCATTATAGAGATACCGCAATAAATACTGAAAGCCATTGCCACTTCTTCATCAAACACATCGAAATACAGTCCATTTATTTTATTGCACAATTGAGCCACACCTACAAGTTGATAAGATTTATAATTTCTTATAATCACTCATATTCTATTTAATCCGATATTTTCTTTTAATCTGCACTGCCTTTATTTAAAATTGATAATAATTACAATTTAAAAGTAAGTATTTAAGTGATATTTTTATTAAAAAAAAAAAAATCGTAGCGTAGAAAACAAATGATTAAAAATGTTAAAAAATTGTATTTATAATTAAAGGATCATGTTTAATTATATTTACCTATGATTCCATTCTCATCGCGAATGGGAAAGCATAAAATGTTTCTCGTTTTAAAGCCGGTGACTTCGTCTATCCCCCGATAAAACAACGGGTGCTCATACGCGTTTCTAATATTAAGCAACTTTCCTGTTGTTGCGACATGACCTGCTATTCCTTGACCAAGAGCAATTCGCATTTCTTGAGCAGACTGCGAAAAAAGAAGAAGACAGTAAATAAGTGAAAAAAAAGTAAATAAGTCAAATTCACAAGCTTATCTCGTAAATTTGACAAACTAACGGAGGGGGAGAGAAAACGAGAGAGTTAGAGAGAGAGAGAGAGGGAGAAAAAGAAGAGTGAGTGAGAGAGAGAGAAAAAGAAAAAGATTAGATAAGATAACATACTTCCTCGGTCGGAAGTCCGTCGAAAACCTTGGCCACAAGCTCTTGTTGTTCGGATTCCAGGAGAAACAGCGAGCAGCGCTCGGCTTTCGTCAATTTCCTGGCCTCCGTCATTATTTCACGCAGCAAGTCCGTCAAGTCTCCTGTTCCGACAAAAATCAAGCGCTTAATCAGCCGACGCTGTTTTTCACTCGTTTAAAAACAACAAAAAAGTAAAAACAAAAAAAAAGAAGATAGCTAAGAAAAATGAAAAGAATGGGAAAAAGGAGTCGGAGTAAACACTTGTCTTTCTAGAAAACGTTTATCGTTTCCATTTTCTCGGGGTTTTTCTACCTCATTATCAGAAGTCATTATCATAATTATCGTTATTACGTACAGCTCGCGCGTCTGGGAATCGATAAACGAAAAAAAAAGGCGACAAAGAGGAAAGGAAAGAACGAAAAACGAGAGAAAAAAGCGAGTAGGAGGAGGAGGAGCAGGAGGGTAGGGGTAAAGGAAGAGCTGTCTGGTCTCGGTCTATAATGCACCGTTGTAGAAAAGCGAGAGAAAAGAAAGAAAAAAAGGTAAAAAGGCACTTACCAAGCCGCGTAAAGAGTTTCTTCGAGACGACCAATAAATCTTGACACTGGAGCTTGAGCCGCGTTTCCTCCTGGCACCTCAGCGTGCTCAGCAGTAGACTGAGGCAGTATCTGCAAAAGCGACAGAGTACAACGTTTTCTCTCTCGGCAATAAAACGTGCGATATGTAAATGTGCATTCACACTCTCTCGTCGTCGTCGTCGTGCGCGCGGGCCAGTCGCTCGTGCCGCACGCGCTCGCGCGAATGCGTATACACACTCCTCGTGTATATATGTAATAAGTATAGGGGCATGCAAGCCATGCAAGGAAGAGCTCTCGCATAGCCTGAGCGCGTGTGTGTATTTGCAAGCTTTGAAAAGTCAGCAGGCGGCGCGTCTCGTGTCTCTCGTGTCTCTCGCGAGAGAGCGAGCAAAACCGATTGTCTTTGCATAGATAAGAGCGGCGCGAAAGAGCTGGCCCGATCGTAATTGGATATGCATGTATGTGCTTGCTTGTGCTTGCTTGCTTGCGCGCGTGTGTTCGAGCGGTACAAAAGTGCATATAGAGGTTTTAATGCCGCTCGCTCGCGGCTGCGCGCGTGACGTTTGCAGCGTCATCCCATCTTGAAAGTAAACATTAACTCTCCGCGCGCGCGCGCGCGCTCGCCCAGCGATATAGACCGACTATAAAACTCTGTCGCGTTCGGATCAGCATTGCGTAACGTCTCTTTCCTTTCTCACTCGCTCTCTCTCTCTCTCTCTCACATATACACTCTCTTTCTCTCTCGTATATATACTCTCTGCGTAAAAGCAAGTGTCTAGCTTCGCTGATGGTCTATCCATGTACGCGTGTGTCCGTCCGAGAAGTGCGCGGCATATACACGTATATAGATGCGCACATAGACGCGTACAGACAGCCAGGAAAGTCCACACATCCGTCTATTATGTGCGCACGCCTATATGGTAATACGCGTATTGGCACACGCATATATACAAGCGCGCGCTGCTCCGAACTTTATGAAAGCGCTGCGCGACTCTCTGTGCGTCTACTCCGGCGGTAAAAAGAGAAGGTAGAATAACTGATTAGGCTCGTTTTTTCCAGAAGATGGATCATTTCCGAGAAAGACATTGTTTTGCGCAACAGACAGCCTTTAGCTCTCGACGTGCGTATACACACGCGGCGCGCTCGTTGCCCGCGCGTCTAATCTCCTTTTCACCGGGGCAATATACGTTTAGCGCGCGCGAGCGCCGCGAGACAGCGGGTATTGTGTTACCCCGTCTGCCGTTTTTTTTTTCTTCTTCTTGAACATCGTATAGCGAAAGAAAAAAAAAAGTAGTACGCATAAGCAAAAAAAAAAGTTCGTCATCATCGGTGCGCGCGCGCGCGAGCGCCAAGCAAGATAGGCAGTGAAAGACAAGCGCATAATGTATAACGCGTATATACGCGCACACATACACGCATCATGCGTCATTCTCCCGTATACAGTTGTTGGGGCACATACTCGCGCTCTGCACATGCATATACATACGTACACATTCCATTTACATATGTATAGAGAGAGAGTGAGTGAGAGAGAGAATGAGATAGAGAGTGAAAGAGAGAGAGGTAGAGAGGCGCCTGGTATATACTTGCCTGAAGCATTCCTGGACTATTTTGGTGCAGACGAGCTCGGCGCTGGCCTCGTCGACGAAGCCGACCAGGCAGACGACGAGGGCCACTTGGCGCTTGATCGGATGCTGGACCGGCACGCAGAGGTAGACCTCGGGCAGCGGCTGGACGATCTGGCGCAGCGTCTCGGCGAGGTCGGGATCCAGCTCGGCGACGAGCTGCTTGCACGACTCGCCGCTCTGCACGGCCTTCTGCAGACCTTCGCTCGTGATCTATTGTGCGGCAAGCAGCGCGAGCACGCAGAAAAGAAAAAGGACACAAAAAGTTGTATAATATGCCTCGTCTCTGTCTATGTATCCATCAGCGATGCTCCGCAACGAGCGCGCGCTCTCTGCCTATAGCTTTGGAAAATTTGCGCTCGCGCGCAGCCAAACGAGCTCTCTCGTTGATGCGCGCGCGCGCGCGGCAAGAGCTCGTTGCGCAAGCCCGCAATTATATTGTCTTTTTAGAGAGAAAAAGAAAACGGGAGCTGCTTCAATGAGCTGCGATTTTTAGGAGCTTAACTTTTCAGGGTCAAGCGAGCTCTTTTAAGCTTTGGAGGTCGTGCGCCGGTGGAAAGATTTTGTCATTTTGGAAAATGTAGTTGAAATTTGGAACGTGTTTTCCCGACGTTTTTTCCATTTTGCTCCAAAACATTCATTGACCCTGCTCTGTTTGCATACATATATTTGAATTAAATCTGCGTTACAGTTTTATCTATGCAAACATTATACATAATCGGCTCCGCGATAAACACGTACAATTTATATAAAAATGTAAAATCTTTTTGCGCTCGAGACACGTGTTAAAACAATAGTCGAGTTGTTCAAAGAATTTTACAGCGTGAATCCGTAATGAAAGTATTACATATGTGGGTCATGGATTTTCACAAAATTCGACTTGTTTCTACGTAAGGAAACGAAACCAGTTTTTAAATTTTTTCAATTTAGAGAAACCTGCGGCATTAAATACTAACAAAATTATGATTTCTCAAATTAAATAATAAAAAAAAAATTAAAATGTGGAATGTATTGAAAGCTTGATTGACAAGATATAACAAGTTGATATGACATTTAATCATTTACGTTTTGAGGCGCAATTAAAGATAATAGATAATAAATTAAATCAATTAACAGAAATTTAAACAATTTAATTCTTTCCGATAAAAGGCTATAATCTTTTTAAATGGAATTTAGATTTCGTCTTGTTCCAAAAAATTGCAGCGGTTACTTTCACCTCTTGTTTTCTTTTTTTGTTTTCAATTTCTCTCTAAAGCATTTAGTTTGAAAGATATTAATCATGCGATATGATCATCATTATTCTAAACCATTTGTCATTGTGAAACCTTAGGCTCATTAAATTAAAAAGAAAAATAAAAGCCGACGATCGCGTGTTTCATTACTTTTATTTCATTAATTACTTCGTGCTTAAAAACATTTCGACTCTCTTATCAAAATTTACAACGCACGTGTCTGAGGCGCTGGCTGCTATACTACGAAATAACAATGACAAAAACATCAGCGCGTATGATTTTCCGCAAATTATACGAATAAATGATTAGCCATCTGAAAGACAACAAATCAGCAGCGCAGATCGTAAATTCTGCAAGTGTCAGTTATACACTCTATTTTTTTTCTTTCGTGACGTATTTATTATTTAAGAATTATCTCAACTCCACTTAAGCCAAGTACGCAATAAAATAACGAGCGCTCACGACCGTTAGCCATTTAAAACGCGAGGAGGAAAAAACGCGGCACACAACACTTAGCGGGGAAAAAAAAAGCGCGTCGAAGATCCTCCGCGCGGTGAGCGGAAAAACTTACGGTTTAAAATTCGGATGAAATTTTTTGTCAAGAATGCGGATATTACGCATTCGCGCTTTTTCCGTCGTTCGCGCGGGGGAATTTCTACGGCCGCGTGACAACTCGCACGGCTACAAAATCCGCAGCTGATTCACGCGCCTCGGCATCAGCATCGCGCGCTCTCGAAAAAGCTGCCTCTCTCCCTCTCTCTCTCCCGCAATAACCCATATATATTCCCTCGCTCCCGAATCGCTGCGGCCGAGTGATTAAATTTTTCGCGCTCTTACGATTCGTACAATGACTCCGTTATAGGTTAAATATTGATCGATGGAGAGTAAACAGAGCACGAGAGACAATTAAAAAATTTTTTTCTTTTCTTCCAAGCGCCAAGCTCGCTTTTATTTGACGCAGGCTGCTCGAGCGCGCGCGCGCGGGGCGGTCATGAGTCACACGCTTGCGCGAGCGAGTAGCGGACGAGACTCTCCGGCAATTTTTCTTGAATTTATAATGTTTATCATGATTTCGTAGGTTTGTTTCTCTTTTCCCGCTCGCTCTTGAATTTCGCGGTACGCTCGCCCAGATCCATTATTCACCTTTTTTGTGCGTTAAAGAATACGGAAAGATGATTTACGATGACTTTTACGCGCTTGGCTCCTTTTTTTTTTATTGTGCAATAAAGCGCGGCTTATGAAATATGTTAATTTTTTCCGCAACCCTGAACCTGTTAAATTGACGTTTCTGTCGCACTCGTCATAAGGAGGGGACGGAAAAGAAGAGCCGCAACTTACAATTGCGCATGTGAACGCGGATTTCTGGCTATATAGCGAGCCGCGTTATTCTAGAACATTTTTCGTCGTTTCCATAAACGAGGACTCGTCGGCTCGAGCAGTCGAAAATCTCGTCTTCATTATACATGCGCGGCGGAGATTCTAATCAGAATTACGATGTTAATTAACTCGCGTGTACACTGACTCACTGCAATCTGATAAAGACAAATGATATTCCGCGATAACGGGCTTCGTGCGCGATGTTTAGTAAAATTTTTCAGGCCCCCGGTATCATTGAGCGTTATCAAAGAGTCATAGTAATATTTATCAGATTATGAGAAAATTGCACTTTTAATTGGCGCCGCGATAAGTTTCTCTCCCTGCAGCGCGCGCGCGCCTTTATCTCAACACACCTACTTTTCGCTATTTTATTTTTCCTCCGCCTCCTATTTTTCCATCTCTTTCTCCGGCCGAGAAATTCCGATTCCAAAGCGCTTAGCTCTCCGTCCGGTCTCTCTCGCGTCTGTAATAAGGAGTGATTTCAAGTTGTCAGCGGGCGAAACGAAGAAAAATCAACGCGCGACGACGATAAAAGTCGTCGTTTTGCTTGGGAGGGAGAGAGAGTAAGAGTAAGAGAGTGCAGAGAGCCGTGCGGGCACAATCGTAGAGATTTTTTTATTAATGCCATCAACTCCAATTGTTGCGGATCTGAAACGATTGTGCCGGGGCGCAGCGCGCGCGCGCCTACACACTTGGCTCGTAATGAAACGCGCTGAGAAGGGGCTTATATGCGGCCGCGTTAATATACATAAGCGCGAATAAGTAAAAGTAGCCATTGGATTATGCATCCGTGCTGCTCTGGCTGGGCTGCTTACCGGAAACCTCAATTCCTGCTCGAGTATTTTCTCGCCCACGACGTGAATGACCATTTCCTCGGTCTCCTTGCGCACCGGCGACAGGAACGAGATTCTCGCGCCAGTCGCGTCTTGGAACTGAAACAGAGGCAAATTGGGGTGGGTTGGAGTAGGAGCACAAAAAAAAAAGAAAACAAGAGCATTATAATATAAAGTGAAAGAGCGTCATAGGATGATGCGAGAGCTGGCAGACGAGCTCGCTTTAAATTGTAACCATGTGTGCGCGCGAGCGAGCGCGTAATGTGCCTTTATATTCAAAGAAGTAAACAAATAAGAGTTCGTCGACGAGATAAAAAAACAGTCGCTTTGAAGCGCGCTCGCTCGCTATATAGCAGGAAAACAGAGAGAGAGAGAGAGAGAGAAAGAGAGAATGAGTGCCCCGCGCTCTGCTCACGCACAGTCCGTGCGCGTCTATACACACACGCATATTATACATATATAGTTATATATACATATACGTATAAAGTACGGACGCACAGACGACGCGTTTGGGAGCTTGGAGTGCCGCTTACGCTTGGGGAAAAACGAAAACTGATAAAAGCGGACTTTTCAGAGAGTCTCGCGCGCGGCGCGCGGCGTCGCGGAAAAATCCCACACACACGCAGACTCGCGCTCTCTGAAACTCTTCTTTATTTTTTTTTCTTCCTCTTCTCTCTCTCTCTTTTACTCTCCTCGGTTTTTTTCTCTCTCTCTTTCTCTCCCTCTCTCTCGTGCGCGCGCGCGCGCGCTTGCTCTCGCGCACATTACATAACTCTCCTCATATAAGCAAAACCCATATTTGCACATCTGTGCAATTGCAAGCCCGCCGTGTTTTACGACACGAGCCGTGCTCGCGCGCTCTCATCTGTATATATAGGCTGTGTGTATATGTATATGTATGTGCGTGCGCGTTTCCTCCGCGCGACGGAGGAAATATATATATAGAGATCGGAGAGAGAGAGAGAGAGAGAGAGAGCGCAGCGCTCGCGGAGAGCGGGAAGAGCGGATGAATAATAAAAAAAACAGAGAGAGAGAGAGAGCGCGCGAGGCAGCGAGTGCGAGAGATGTGAAAAGAAAAACGGAGCGCGGAGAGGAAGAGGAGCGTAACGCGTGCTCGCTCTCTCGTGAATGTATACATAACAGAGAGAAAGAGAGGGAGAGATTGAGAAAATGATTGCGAGATAAGGTTGAATAAAGGGAACAAAAAGGGAAGAAAAAAAACAATAGAGAATCAAAGCTGAGATGCCTGTCAGCGCGAGAGGCAGTATTTCGAGTGCGAGGAAAGGATGAATGAGGATACTCACGTATCGGTTGAGCTTCTGCTGAACGGAAGTGCAGGGCAGATCGGCGAGCTCCTGCAGCAGGGGCAGCGCGCTCTCCTGATTACCAGCACTGCTGCTGCTGCTACAGGATTCCGTGGCGACTGGCTGCTGCTGCTTTTCGTCATTCATCTTGAAAATTGATGCCTGCCGTGATGCGAGGAGGTATTGCAACGAGTAAGCGCTAGCTGCTAGGGCAGACTGTCCGCTGCTGGTGTGCAGTCGAGTGTCCGGTGCTGTCTGTGACGGTGGCGGCTGCGACGGGGCCTCGCTCCTCCTCGTCCGGTTGCCAGTGTGCACTGTCAAAATAACGCCTCAACGGCGGCCGCGGCACTCATGACTTTTGCCGCTGCTACTTCAGTCCGGTGCGACTGCTGCTGCTGCTGCTGCTGCTGCTGCTCTTGCTGCTGCTCTCTCCTGAATATTTCAGTGGGACACTCCGGTTTCTGTTTTGACGTCATATGTGTGTGTCCTCTCTTTCCCTCTTCTCTCTCTCTCTCTTGCTTCGTCTCTCACGGGCCGAATATAATATCGCACGTAAACGCTCTTCGCGCGGCCACTCTCCTCTCTCTCTCTCTTAGCGCTCTCTCTCGAGAGCTGCTACTCTCTTGCTCAGGAGGAGGACGCGCGCACACTACGGAGACCGAGAGACTTGTCCGACGTGTAATAGCAGAGAGCGCGCGCTCGCGTATTATTGAGGTATGCTCTCCGTCTCTCTCTCTCTCTCTCCCCGCCACACGGGGAGCCGGACACACACGCAGGCCTCGCGCGCGCTCGCCCGTGCCGAGTTTAAAGAGCGCAAAACAGCAAACAATTGGGCTCTCTCCTCTCCTCGTCGTCTGCCTCGTGTGTATACGTGAGTCTGCACACTTCTAGCGCTGCACTATTGTAAAGCTGTATGTGTGTATGTGAGAGCGCCCGCGAGCGGCAGCGCTCGTCTGCCCGACACACTGCAGAGAGAGACAGAGCGCGCGAGAGATAGGTATTTGGTCTGTTTCGGCTGCGTGCGCGGAATGAGCAATGTGTATATTCGGCGGAGCGCGACTGAGCCCGAGCGAGAGACTGCACGGATTACATATTGCTGGCAAGCAGCAGCAGCGGCGGTGGCGGCGGCGGCGCGCGCTCCCAGAGCCTGCTGAACTCGTTGACACAAACACGCGCACACATATATAGCACAAGTGCACACACCGCAACGCCAGCCGCCTGCGCCTATATACACGACGACGACGAGAGCTCAGCAGTCACACACACACATATACGCGGGGGGCCCCAGAGAGCTAGCGCGTGCTGGGTCTCGTGTATACCACCTCTCCTCTCTTGCTCTTCACCTCCTCCTTCTCCTCCTCCTCCTCTTCTCTTCAGTCGGCGACTTTGACTGCTGCTGCTCTGCTGGCTGCTGCTGCTGCTGCTGCTGCCGCTGCCGGGATGTTGGAGGGGGGGCGGTGGCGGCGGAAAGTGCGCGCCGTGCGTGAGTTGTGAATGAGCACACGGAGTATAGCAGAGCGCTGGCTACGGCCACGGCACTCAGCGGCCATCGGACGTTATAAACTCGCACATGTGTATATGCGTGTGCGAGCTCGGCACTCTATATAACACACACACACACACACAGAAACTCAGCCAGCGGACGCGCCAGAGGAGATCGTAACTCTCCCGCACTGGAAAACTACTCGGACGTGTGGCGCGCGCGTGCACGCGTTTTTGGAGCGCCTTCCCTCATACACACACGCACACACACAGTAAGCGAGCGCGCGCGGATGCGAACGACTCTTTAAAGTCCCTCTCTCTCCTCTCTCTCTCCGCCCCTCTCAGAGTCCTCAATTCCCAAGCAAGCGCTCTTCCTTCCGCTCTCTTGACTCTCTCGCGCGCGCAGCAGCCCGGACAGAGAGAGAAAGAGACGGAGAGCGCAGTCGTCTCGAAATTGTATATATGATGATTTCGAGCCAAGTCGTGTGTAGGCGCGCGGGCTCTCTCTGGGCTAATCGTGCGCGACTCTCCGTCCGCCTACCGACGTTGATGAGGATGGAGCCAAGACAGATACTGAAACGACTATCCGTGCCGGCAGGCCATCCTCTCTCTCTCTCTCTCACTCCCTCGTGCTCCGGCCTTTTTTTATATTTAAATTGCTTGTTTATGCGCCTCGGCCGCTCTGTCTGTGTCCACGCGCCCGCCTGCCTGTGTATAACTGCTTATACACCACTAGGAGCGTTCGCAGAAAGGCCAGCTGGCCGTGACACGCCGCTTTCGTATATAGCACCTATACACAGAGAGAGAGCGAGCTCTCCAATATCGTACGGATATACACTCTCTCTCTCTCTCTCTCTACGCACATGCACGCCAATATACACACACACACTCTCGCAATATTGTTATGACTTTCCGTCAGCCCTCTCTCTCTCTCTCTCTCTCTCGCTCTTGGACTCTGCGCGCGCGTCACGTGCAAAATACTTCGCCAGTCGGAGCGAGAATGAGAGATAGCGCGCGCGAGCGCTCCGGCCTCTGTGTCTACATGTATATAGCCAGTGCGTAAGTATGTATCTGTTTAAAGAGAGAGAGAGGCAGGCGCTTATCGGGAGATGATGATGAGACCGCCGCCGTCGCGGCGTCGCGATCCGATGATAGTGTGTGGCGGGCGCAGGGAGACCAAGAGAGACAGAGAGCGAGACTGTGATTGTGTCCCCCTTGCACGTATATAGCCGCAGCCAGAGCGCGCGATTGCCCCGCGCTCTCGCTTATGCTCTCTTTCTCCCTCTCTCCGTAGCGCGCGCAGGCCCACCGAGCTGTTTTGCTCGCACTATATTTGCTTGAGGTTATTATGCGCGCCGATCCCGAGAGCGCGCCTCGTTTATATACACACACACACACACACACACTCGTATACAGTGCAAGTGTGCGAGAGCGGCCGCTACTCTCGCAGATAAGAGAACTCGATGCTCTCTGCGCTGCTGCGTATGCCACGGTATAGGTATACACACATATGTATATCTATGTAGATTACTATACGTGCTACCTGACTCACAACACGCAGGCGCGCGCGCGCAACGGTAAACAAAACAACGATAATAATCGCGCGAAAAACGATATCGCTCCTATAGGTGCAAAACTGCGGATCACAGCGCCAGGCCACACATCCTCCCCCCTCCTCCCACACGTCCGCCCCTCTGGCCCCACGCTCTCCCGTATATATAATACCTACGCAGCCGATATCTTCGGTATTTTCTCCGAATGCCCCCCCTTCACCCCCTTTGCGGCGCCGCCTGGCTCTCTCTGGCTCTACTCGCTCACAGTGCCAATATCCACCTATAGAGGGAGCCTCGCGTCCGCAAAGTCGGCGCGGCTCTCTCCGCTCCTACGACGCCATTTTATCGATTTTTCGAGGGAAGCGGCCACGGATCCGTTCCATCGGCCCAGAGCTCGGAAGGACGCTCACGGGAGCACACACTTTGCAAAGCCACGGCGCGCGATTGGACACTATTACCGCGCCCGAGGACGAGGCTCGTTGCTGCACTTTCACCATCCTCGTCGAGTAGCCCTCGATTCAGGAACAAAAATTGCGGCTGGTATGAATAAGGTAAGCGGAAAATTGACTAGTCTTTTGTTATTCTCCATACCTCCGTGCGTCTCTCCGGAATTCACGAGAGAGAGAGAGGCAGCGCCGCCACCGCCGCGCTTCTTGTTTTTTCTCTCTCTCTCTCTCGCGCGGCTCTCTAAGCTTGTGCGCAGCGCGCTGTTTCTCCGCGAGAATTTTATTGAATATTCTTTCTCTTAGTACGCAGCCAAAGTCTGTGTGTATAGATACGCGGCGGTATTTCGTTGCCTCAACCGCGCGTCGATCAATAATTTCACTCTCGACGAGTCATCAGGCTAAAGAGCGTTTCGAGGTAAGGACGCGCTGTACGTGCCTCGAGGAGAGAGCAATGGCGCGCGCTTCCCGTTTTTGCCATTCATTGCCACGTTGAGCGACGTCTCTCTAATCATTCTCTCACCTTTTTTTCTTATCTCCACTTTCTCTCTAGATGTCCCGTTACCCGTCAGACTGCAAGGTCTACGTCGGTGACCTGGGCAGCAGCGCCACCAAGCAGGAGCTCGAGGATGCCTTCTCGCACTACGGGCCCCTGAAGAACGTCTGGGTGGCCAGGAATCCGCCTGGCTTCGCCTTCGTCGAGTTCGAGGACGCCAGGGACGCCGAGGACGCTGTGAGGGGCCTCGACGGGCGCACCGTCTGCGGACGGCGTGCCCGAGTCGAGCTCTCCAACGGCAAGCGCTCCAGGGATCGGGGTCCGCCCAGGCGGGGCGGATCAGGCGGCAGGCCTTTCCACCCGGAGGACAGGTGCTACGACTGCGGCGAGAGAGGCCACTACGCCCGCGACTGCTCCAGGCAGCGGGGCTCACGAAGACGCAGGTTTGTTGGGCTCGGATTTTTTTTTCAATCATGAGAGCACACTTCATTATTGAGAAAACTTTGTGAGAATGAATGCGAACTGCACAGTACTGCTCATTGAGTATGCGTGTGGCTGTTGTAGATCTTTTTTTTTTTTTCCGGAAAAGCTGTGAGCCGTGGTAATTGCACAAGAGTCCTAATTGGATCATTGTGATGTAGTTGTCGAAAGAGTATATCGAACAGTATCAAGGTTTAATTCTTTGCATTTGTAGCTTATTTCAGTCTTTTTGGTTGCGATAAGGAGGTACATTATTGAATTTTATTTTTATAAATCTTTTATTTTTGTTTCTTTTTTTCCTTTGCATGCTGTATATACATTTTTTTTTTTAATATTTTATTATCATATTAAACCTTTTACAACACCACATACATAATCAATAATTTCATGTATATAGCTCTACGTGTATTATTAATAATATTATTTTAACATTATTTCTAAAGCGAAGGACCAATGTAAGAATGAAGCTTATTATTTTTTTAAAATCAGGATTATTAGAAAGTAGCAAATAATTAAACCTTTTTGCTATAGTTATAGCATACATTGAGTAGATGAAATAAAGCCTTGTTGAAAGGCAAAGTAATGTCTTAAAGTTTTGAAAAAAGAAAGAAAAATTAAAGACGTACTGGATAAATTACCAGAGAACGTCGTCCATGTAATCCTGCCCATTATTTGTAGGAGGTGCGGCTGAACCGGCATTCGCATGTGACTATGCGATGTCGCACAGAGAGATACTCGCGAGATTCGCCTAATCGACTTGGGTTCACTTTGTGATGCACTCTGCGTAGTTACAGCGTGTAGAGCACCTACCTACTTTGGGTTTACTTCTGCACTACGAGACACTGAACAAAGAAAAAGAAAATGAAAGAGCTAGCGATTGAACGAGTCATTCAGCGAGAATATGCGAGAGGCGCACTTCGGTTCTTCTAACGACGGCACTTCTTCGCTGCGCTACGTCTCTGTCCGCTTCTTCGTGTCTTCGTGTCTTCGTGTCTTCGTTCAGCTCGACTCGATGTTAACGCCCAAACATCGTATAAATACATAGCGATCATCTGCTCTTATAGCCTACACTCTCTTCGTCCACACGCCCGAATATCACGCGATTTTGACAATCTGCTCTGCTACCCTTCCTTCCGCGCGTATACACGCAGCCTCCAATAGGTATACTAAATCAAAGAACACCGAGTTCATACTTGACTAGGGGGGGTTACAATCAATGTAGTTTTATCAATTATTTTCTTTTAATACACTTATGGTTACCGGCTTAGCCACGTGCATCAGAAATTGATTGATTGATTGATTCTAACTTTTTGATAATGCATAGATAAGATACGTGATGATTTTGTTTTTTACAAAATTTATTGTTTCTGATTGGCCAATTAATTGTTATTCCCAGAATTAAGATTTTCTAAATTTATAATTTTAGACCAAGTACGATAGCATGGGATGTGAACTCTTTCGATATAAAGCCATAATTTGCTTTTGGTAGCCAGACTTGAAGCTATGAGAAAATACTTTTTTGTTTACATATACACTGAAGTGGAAAATTCTCTGGCAGCTTTAAATTTCGCTACTCGCAGCACTGGCCATTATAGTTCAAATCCAAATAGCAATCTACTTTTATTAATTTTGTTGGTAATAAGGTATTTCAGGATAGTTTGAAAAGCCATAAAACGGCTATGACGCAGGAACGCTAATATCTCTCTAAAGCTCTGTTTTATATTTGACCATATTACCTTATAAATTACAGATTTGATATATTAATAGTTTGAATAAAAACGTGACGAATCAATATTTTTGGAATAATGAAAGGAAATCAATTTTAAAAGAGGCATAAAAGTAAAATAAGCAAATTTCTAAATAAAAAATATATTTATCAGTTCTTACTCCAGATCTCGTTCAAGATCGCGCTCCCGCTCGAGGCAACGCGGCAGGCGCAGCTACTCGCGCTCATCATCACGCAGCCGATCACGCAGCAGGAGCAGGAATGGACGTCCCAAGTCTTTAAGTAAATCAAGATCACCAAGATCAAAGAGCCGCACACCACGCAGATCAAAGTCTGGAACTCCAGCATCAAGACCATAAAAATAGCACATCTGGTAAGAAATTTCAAATTTCATAAGAATATTCTGCTTTCATTTAATTATAATTTTTTTTAAATATGATTATTAATATCCAATTTAAAAAAAATAATGTGAAATGTTTTTTTGTTTTTAAATAAATTGGATTCAAAAGAAGTAGTAGTAAAATACGAAATTTATTAATTATTTTTATTTTTTTCTCTTTGTGCAGATATGATGTTCAAGAATCAGAGGCATTTTACAAATGACCACCTGTAACCTCTAATTAAAAACTTCAAATGATGAACGAAATATGCAAATAATACGAGCATATTATTTCAGTCCACTTATAATACCTTTAGGCAAACTCTAAATGAAATTTTGGATGGTTATATTATTATTTGAAAGGATTCCAAAATGTGATTAAGTTAAAATAAGAAGATAGTTTAAAGAAAATAATGAAAATTTCTTACCACAAACGCTAGAAGTATGTACCGACTGAAAAACACATAAGCAAATATTAATTAGTAATGATGTGGTGAGAAAACATAACAAATATGACGTCTTTATTGTAATAAATATTCCGTAAATTACTTTTCATATAATCAGAACTGACATACTCCTTGTAAAATGTAAATTTCTATCTTTTACAAACTTTTAGATTTACGGATTATTTTATGTTAAATAACTAAACACTATTGTATCTTAAATAATTGTAAAGGCAGGATGAATAATAAAATACGTTAATTTCACTGAAACTTTATTTTTGTCTCGTTTTTTATTTACTATTATTCTTGTCAATAATAGCATATATATATATGTGTACTAAACTATCATTGGGATATAATATGATACAACAAAATCTTCATTCCAACATTATTTACGCAAATAGTCTTACACGTTTGTGTCATTCAAAATGAGGCACAAACATACGAAATTACATTTTTCTTTGGTTGCCTTTATAAATATACAGTCATCATTATTATAAAATGATTTTAAACTATACGCTTTCTTGGACATATTAAAATATACAACTTGGCTTGCATGCGCGCGCACTGCGTTAGGTCGTTTGTGGCAACAATGTCATAAATAAATGTTTGCCTCTTTCGATGCAAATCGCCTACGAATTTACTTAATTATATTAACAATTATACTTTTGTCTTTCGGCTTTCTCACACATCATTCAAAAACATTCTTGCCATTCTATTCATAGAAAAATAAAATCTTCGCTTTCTTTTCTACGCCCTTTTTATATCTCTTAAATCTACGATAAACTCTTATAGTAACGACTTTCGTCGGTCGTCGCGAATTGCACCCACTCGCACGCGCGAACCGATTGACAGACAAAATATTTGGTGAACTTTTGTATCACAACTGCTGATGGATATATCGTCGCTGCGGATTTTCCGTTAATGAACAAATATTTTTCCATTTTATCTTGCGGCAACATGCATTTTGTAATTCCTTAATTACTCATTATTGACTGTATGAAAATAAAATTACTTGGAATGAATAATATTTGCGCGTTTTTCCATTTCAAAATTCAATCACGTAAAAATTTTTTAACAAAAATTCAAATTTCACGTCATTTTCTATTTTGCAACAACGTATGCATACACAAGTAATACTGCCACGGTTGATACAAGATTTTACATACATCCTTTCATTATTTTTTTTCTTTTTTTTTTCGTTTTGTTTTTTATAACATCCAGTCTACATTTGACAGTCTAACTTTTTAGGCTCTTAGTTATTTCTCTCAAGGTTAAACGGTCTACATCTAAGAAATTACTTCGATGTACAATTTTCATCATAAATACAATCGTCATTAACGGCACGCACTAAAAGAAATGAGGACTATTCGCAACGAGAAAAATATATCGACACTTGCGCATCTAAAACAAGAACATAAATGCTATCCGTTATTTTACTTAAAACATAAATAAGTGAATTTTTCTGTTGACGAAAAATTTTACTAAATGCTTTACAATTTCCGCATAACATATTGCGCAATGTGATTTAAAGTTAATATAGATATTTGAGTAACAAATTATATTTTTTGGCACAGTACAAAGCTAAAACTTTTTACATATTGTTTCTCTATCATCACAAAAAACATTAATTACTTTCATTAAAACGCAACCAAGTAAAATAAAAATAGATTATCTAGAAGAATACCCTATATAGCACTATTGTGTACTACGGCTAATCTATTTTCTTTGGCTACTGCATATTAAAAATGTTTCTGTTGGCGTATACAATTCATAGGCAACTACTTTGACACAAAATTCGTTTATTTTTCACAAGTATGCTCTCCTTAATACTAGAAGATTCGCCTTGCTATTATCACATTCATTGTACACAAAATGAGCGCTACTTGTTCTTTTTTTTATATATATATATATAATATATTATAAAAGAATTCACCTATAGATATTTTTCATTTTTAAAAACTTACCACAGATAAACCTCTTACAAAATAATCTTGCAACAGGTTTTCTCTTTGTTGTTTTTAACAGGCCTTTGGACACGTCCAGAAACGACGATTTTTTTCGTCGATTAGCGTGATGTTTTATTGTTTATAATTATTGTTGTTTTATCTTTGTAACTGCTGTAGCAATTTATTCATCTTATTGTTTTTCTTACAATTAACATTATAAATATTTATCTTTCTCTCTCTCTCCTTCCTTCTGCCTAATTAATAACTAGTATCAACTTTTTAAAATTTGGTAATTCTTATATCAAGCAAAAGTATTTGGCATTAATAGACAAAATCATTTGTGCTGTCAAATATAATTTAACAATAAAAAAAGTTAAATTATTTTACATTTGGCTAATATAGTTTTGAAAATTCACTTGAAATCAAACTTATTTCAAGTGTACAGTTAATCCATGAGTACATAAAATTTTATTATATGTTACAGTCAAGTCGTCACAGTCAAAGTAAGCTAACAATATCTAATCTCGTTCTGTATAATTGATGATTAATCTAAAGTTATCTCATAAAATAAAATGTATTGCGCTTACTCTTTCAGTGACGTTTCATAATTACTTATGAAAATCTCATTCTATTGACCCTGACCTGTTATCAGCTAAATGAAACTTTCACAAGTTACTAAATCTGTTTTATACGAATAAAAAATATAAAGCTACCAATTAAAGATTGTAGAAAACAAATAGCTTATCAACAGAATCATAAAATTTAATTTCATTACGACGCACATCTCAATAATGATAACAAAACATGCGCGATAAGAGTCTTTCAAGATTAGAGTTTTTCAAAAGCGCTGTTTTTACATAAATTCTTTACATAAGTAAAAAAATTAAGAAACAAAAAATATAAAAAGTTATAAATCACTCACTCATGGAAGAATTATGCCTCATTGAAGGAGGGGCTATCAACTCACTAATCGTCGAATTATGGCGCGTTTTTCTCGAGCCATCGTCGATGTCGTTAACCAGACTCGAATTGACAGAATGTGAGAGAGCAGCCGTCTTATTAAAATCAATTGTCACGTAACCAATTTGTTGGATTTTGATCGGTGAATCCGGCGGTGACGAAGTTGAAGGCAATTGAGTTGTCGACGACGTCTCGGTGTTCATCGTCGTCGTCGTTGTCGTCGTCGTCGTAGATGCCGTACTCGCTGTTATCGTCGTCGAAATTGTCGTCGTTGTCGTTGAGGCTGACGTTCCAATATTCGATGATGCTTCTTTTTTATCCAAATCTAAAACTGCATAACTCACTTCTCGTATAAATGTGGTGTTGCTGGCAAGGGGCGGAGGAGTCTGTGACGGAAGAGGCAACTTTTCCACAATAGAAGTCGCTGAAAATCGTTTTTTCAGACCTTCGATCTCACTAGCTTCGAGATTTGCGTAACAATGTCTAGATCCATCATCAGGATCGAATTGCTGCATTGGAAGAGCGGCCGGACGAGCTTTTACAACAGGCGTTATGGGTTCAATCTTTTCTTGTCCAGGACTTATGTTCATATAGGCACGGGCACTGCTGCTATTACCGTCTAAAGCATCGGCTGCCTCTTCCCGCAGAGGTGTCGAAGAGTCGCAAGTGCTATGAGAGGGTGAAAGCGGACTGGCTTCATTGCCAAGATCGACGTTCATGTAAGAAGGTGCGGGTGTTTGCGGAGTCGTACTCGAACGATTATTACCGAAAGACCAAACCTCGCCAGCGATTGCTTGTCCGGATACTTGCTCGAAAGACAAAAAGCCGCTACTCGACGTCGAGCTACTTACAGTATGTGATCTGAAATTCACCAAAAATCATGAATTTATTGTTTTAAATTATTAGATGAAATATTTATTATTTGAATGAGACTTACAGTGAGTTTCATTCGTATAAAACATATTTTTCAACATGCAAAAACATCAATTACAAAATTTGACTTGGATATTCTCTTATTTTTATTACACATAAATGATAAACACATTAATCATTCAAAAATAGCAAATAATAATCTAGTTTTAATACAAAATGAGAAGAAATTAAAAATAATATTGATTAATTGTACCTTTGCATCGACCTTCTTGCTACACTTTTGTTATTATTGTGCTCCATATCTGCAGCAATGGTTGACTGCAATGCTTCTTCGTTGACATATAGCGAGGACGGATGAACATGTGGAACAGGTGGAGGTGGTGGTAATGACAGTGGTAACACTGGAGGTGGAGATGGAGAGCCCATTGTTCCTTGAGGCGACATTGGACCACTACTACTTCCAATGCTACTTAAACGTCCAATTCCATTTTGCTGGCTATGAGTAAATGAAGATACTACCCGGCCATTACTTCTGGTCGGTGTTGGATCCAAATAATTAGGTTCTGATGGTATTGTTACTCTTGTAGCCATAGGCCCAGAATGTGAATTAATAGGCATTTCTCTTGAAATTGTGTCATCACCATTAGTACAAACCTGCTGAAACTTAATTGAAATAAACTATTACAAAACAAATACCCTTCAATTGAATAGTATAATGATCTTTAAGTAATAACTGTATTTTTTAATGAATTATTAAAACTTCAAAGAACCTGTATGTACTACTAAAAAAGAATGACCTTTCTAATGGAATATCAGAAAAACTATTTTAAAATGAAAGATAGACTTGATGAAAAGTATTAAGTGAAAATGAATAAAATAAAATTTTGCAAACTTCTAAATACCTGAATGTTAGTTTGTACAAGATTAAATAGTTGAGCTGCTCTACGACACTTAAAAGCATATATTCCAGGTCCAGTAGAACAGCGCCTCCCCGATTCAAAACTGAAAATTTCAGCATCATAGCCATAACGACGTAAACATCGTAAGGGCCACTTGACCGGTGGCTTGCCTCTTTGATACAAAATAATATCAGACTCTGTAAC
Source organism: Eupelmus urozonus (assembly GCA_900480035.1). NCBI lineage: Eukaryota > Metazoa > Arthropoda > Insecta > Hymenoptera > Eupelmidae > Eupelmus > Eupelmus urozonus. The sequence continues at coordinate 18,634 of UELX01000384.1, read as the reverse complement.
CTCTAATCGGCCAGGTGTAATTAAATTTCCTAAATCATCAACATTCATCACTTGAAAGACATTTGGATGTAGATCGTTAATATCTGTTCGACTATTAACACAACCCATTCTCCAATCAGTTCTGAAAATAAAATAAGTTAGTCAGCAATGAGAGAGTGCGAAAGCAGTCTTGGAGCGATAAAAATTAATTTCAACTCACTCGTTAATTGTAGATGCGAGCACGACATAAGCGAGCAAATGCATCACGAACGCATCTCGTTGTTTTTCGTCGAGTCACCGTAAACTGGCTGGCTGTGATGGTTTCTCTCGAGATCAATTTCGTTATCATATCGCACCGTAATAAACCTACGCACAAGATCGGGGTTGCATCAATGTTGCTTCTTTCAAACTGGCCTGAGCTTAGAAAGACGAATATATCGGGCCGATTGCATGGAGCTCGTTGTTCCGTTCATCTCTCAAATATTGCGCGTATATAGTGCCTCTTCGTGCTCGATCCACCCATCGGGCTTATTTCGTTAAAACGGACTCTTCTTCATTCTTCTCTCTCCTCTTCGCCTCCTTCGACTCTGTTGTGGTGTTTTTTTTTCTTTTTAAAAAAATATAAGGCCTGATGGAAGAAGTATAATAATCCGGGATTCGCAATTCGCCAGCCTTCTAAACCCACTTGAAGTTCTTACTGAATCAGACTTCGAGCTGCTCTCGTGGATCGTTTTTCTTGCGATTTACATGTGTGAAGTTGGCTGCATTAAGAATTCTGAGTGAGGTTATGGTAGCCTGCTGAGTGCTGAATTCCGAAGATTCCGGAGTAAACTGTGGCATATAGATACATACGCAGATCTTTAATTCCTGATTGTTGTTATTTGCTTATAGGGATTTTTACCAAGGTTACATTTGTTTGTACTTATATTAATATAAAAAATTAGATGAAACGTTTTATTAATAATAATTGGCAGAGTTTTAAGTAACCCAGAATTGATTTGAAACGAGAATACATAAACAGTAATTTTATTTATTTATTAATTTGTTTATTCATTTTAATGAGTAGTTACCTTATGCTCTGAAAAGTTGATATTATTAATAACATTGAAATTTCTTTTTAGCATTTTTTTAATGGAAGGCGATAGATAGAAGTTCAATATTAGTTCATTACTGTAAGTTTGGTAAACGTTTATTAAATGGCTTTTAATCAACCCAATTCAAGAGAAATACAAAATCGAAAAATTTTGGAAGAGCTGCAATTAAAAAAGCAGATGTTATTAAAACAAGGAGTTGCACAAACTTTGAGTTCAACAATAAATGTGACTCCAACTCCAACTCCTTCAACTACAACGCAAACATTCAGCGACAATACTTTGCAAAGAGCTGCTCTTATTAATGCCCATGCTTCTTCAACTGGTTACTTTATTACACAAGATTCATCATTTGGAAATCTAATATTACCAGTTCTTCCTCGTTTTGATACTAAACCAACGTAGTTTAATTTAGTATTTAAATAAATCTGATGTATTATATTCGTTTGATTCCTTCCTGACATTACACTGGTTTTATAATATTCGATAAAAATGATGAAAATAAGAGAATTAGAAGAGCAATTACAAAATTTATCTACTTTTGATAAACCAAACTTGTTATTAGAGCAGTATGCAACAAGTCCACATATTGCAGCCAGAATGCTGTACGTAGCTCAAACACAATACGAGGATATTGAAGATTGTATAGTGGCTGATTTAGGTACTGGATGTGGCATTTTATCAATTGGAGCTAGTTTACTAGGAGCATCTCATGTGACAGGTTTTGATATTGATTTGAATGCACTAAAAAATTTTAATGACAATTGCGAAGAGCTTGAAGTTTCTATTGAAGCAATTTGCTGTAATATACTTCACTATTTACCTGATAAATTTGAAAAGTTTTTTGATACTGTAATAATGAATCCACCTTTTGGTACAAAACACAGTAAGGGTATAGATGTCAAATTTCTGGATGTTGCATCAAAATTAGCTAGAAATGCTATTTATTCACTTCACAAAACTTCTACACGTGATTACATTCTTCAAAAATGTGTATCTTTAGGTCTAAAAGGTGAAGTTTTAGCGCAACTAAGATATGATTTACCACAAACATATAAATTTCATAAAAAGAAATCTGTAGATATAGAAGTTGATTTTATTCGATTTTCAGTGAATAAATAAAACTATACATTGTATATACATATATAAACATTTGTTTACTTTTTATGTAAAAAAATGTTTACCTGTTTACTTTTCAAATAAATAAAATTATAAATACGATTAAAAGGATTATTAATTTATTATTCATGCGATTCATATAACGCGCGCACGTGCACGTGTGTGTTTGTGGGTAAAGTTGATTACTGTCATACCGACTTGTCCAAAAAATATATATAGAATATGGCACTCTGCCGCATTGTAGAGCCGACTCGCGTGTTTTTTCTAACCTCTTCGCGGCCCATGTGCGCTGAGTGTATTATTATTGTTATTTAAGATACAGTTGAATTTTATTATTGTTGTTTTAAATTATTTAAAATATGAAAACTCACAAAAAGCCTTTAAAAAGAAAACAAAATCTTAATAAAACTACTAATTTAGTACAAAATGACAATGAAAAAGATCATAGTGAATCTGAAGATGCAGAGGTAAATAGTTTTTATTTCAATTTTGTTACTTATATTTACTTAATTACGACTCGTTTTTTTATTCTTTTATTGTCTATAAATATTAGAGATTTTATCATTTAAATCTATTAATAAATCTTTAGGTTTTATTTCTTTAAAATGCTTAAAATGTAATAAACATATTTTATAAGAGAATGTCAAAAATTTGCAGGCAAAATATTCTAAAACTCAGGCTATATGATATCAACTTTTATAATGAATAAAATAAAATTTGAATAACTATTTATTTAAATATTTTTTAGGATTCTGGAACAGAAGATTTATTAGTTGGAGAAATTAATGGGGATGGAGATTCAACAGATGAAGAAGTTGATGAAACTGATGTTAACAATCATGAATCTGACGAAGAGGAAGATAGACCAATATTTACATCTGATGAAGAAAATTCTGCTGATGAGGAAGAATCTAATGAAGAGTCTGATGATGATGAAGAAGAAGAAGAAGAAGAAAGTGAATTGGAAAATGATAGTGATGAAGACATATCCGGAGATGATAGTTTACTAGAATCTGAACAAGATTCTAGTAAAGACAACAGTGATGGGGAAACAAAAACTCAATCTAAAGCTGATTCCAAAACGTTAAATAACAAGAATATCAAAATAACTAAAAACAAACATAAAACTCAGGCAAAAAATATTAAGAATTCCTTAAATTCAAAAGTAAGTAATACTGAAAGTACTACTGCAAGTACTGCAAATACAACTGCAAGTAGCACTAGTGTAAATGAGTATGAAACTGATACTTCTGATGAAGAGGATATCCGAAATACAGTTGGAAATATACCTATGAAATGGTATAATGATGCTGATCATCTTGGATATGATTGGGATGGAAAAAAAATATTAAAACCCGAAAAAGGAGATCAATTAGATAACTTTTTAAAAAGAATGGAAGATCCAGATTTTTGGAGAACTGTGAAAGATTACCAAACTGGGCAAGATGTATTATTAAGTGAAGCTGACATTGAGCTTATCACAAGGATTCAAAAACAAAGAATACCTGATGCACAATTTGATGAATATGCAGTGAGTAAATTTAATGTTAAATTGTTAATTATTTATTTACATTTAATAAATATTTTCTTTTTCTAATCAGCCATGGGTAGAATGGTTTACTTCAGAAGTCGAGAAAATGCCTCTTCGTAAATTCCCTGAACATAAGCGCTCTTTCCTACCTTCTAAACCAGAAGCTCAAAAAGTTTCAAAGCTTGTTCATGCTTTAAAAATGGGATGGATTAAGTCATCTGCAGAAATGCGGAAGGAAAGACAAGAGAAAACAAAAGAGCCACAATTTTACATGCTCTGGCAGACTGATGATCAGGCAGATGAAATGCGAAGAATTCACAAACATATTCCAGCACCAAAAAGATTTCTACCTGGACATGCTGAAAGCTATAATCCTCCTCCAGAATATTTGTTTGATAAAAGGGAGTTAAGGGAATGGAACAAATTAAAGTCAACACCCTGGAAAAGGAAAGTACATTTTATTCCTCAAAAATATGAGTCTCTCAGACAAGTTCCTGCATATCCTAAATATATCAAAGAAAGATTCCAGAGATGTTTAGATCTCTATTTATGTCCAAGAGCAATAAAAATGAAATTAACAATTGAGCCAGAATCGTTAGTACCACAGTTACCAAGTCCTAGGGATTTGCAGCCTTTCCCAACCATTCAGTCACTGATTTACAAAGGTCATACAGATATGATCAGAAGTATGGCAGTAGAATCAACAGGTCAATACCTTGCTAGTGGAGGAGATGATACAACATTAAGGAGTATGTTAATTTGAATACTAAATTCATTTTAATTTATTTTATTTGTAGTTTATTTATTATCATCAATTTCTTTTTTCATTTTAGTATGGGAAATTGCTACCGGTAGATGTGTCAAAGTTGTTAATTGTGGTGGTGTAATTAGAAGTGTTGCATGGTGTCCAAATCAAAATCTACCCTTAATAGCTGTAGCAGCTGACCAAAAAGTTCTCTTGATTAATCCTGGCGTTGGAGATCACTTAATTACAAATAAAGCTGATAAATTATTAGAAATAATTCCACAAACTGATGCTATTGGTAAAAATATTTTGATATTCTTTCTAATTATTCAAAGACCTTATTAAAATAAATATAAATTACATGTATTTAACATAATAAACGCACGTTTTAGTACCTGAAAGAGTTAAGGCAGTTGTACAATGGGAACAACAGACTGAAGCTGATAAACCCGAAAATTGGAAAATGGGAATTAGAGTCATTCTGAATCATTTTAAAATAGTTAAACAAGTAGCATGGCATGGCAAAGGTGATTATTTTGCAACTGTAATGCCAGATGGACAGAATAGAGCTGTTTTAATACATCAATTATCAAAAAGAAGGTCTCACATACCTATTGGTAGACCAAAAGGACAGGTGCAATGCGTTTTGTTTCATCCTATTAGGCCATTTTTATTTGTAGCGGTAAGTAAACAGATGTTAAATTAGTAAAACTCAACAGAATAAAATACAAAATTTATATTTTGAAAATTTTTTTTCAGACACAACGAAATGTAAGAATATATGACTTGACAAAACAAGAAATGGTAAAAAAATTATTGACTAATTCACAGTGGATATCTACCATGGCAATTCATCCTGGTAAAAATATCTTTTTAATAAATTTTCATAATAATATTTTAAAACTTTAATCAAATTACTAAATTAGATTAAATATTTTAAAGAAAATTGTTTTTCTAGTAAAATATTAATTAATAATAATTTAATTTAATCTATTAAATTGTTTTTGTGTAAAAAAGTAAAATATTATAAAAAATATTAAATAATAATATAATAACTAAATGATAAATTATTCATTTTAGGAGGGGACAATCTTCTTGTTGGAACATACGACAAAAAATTATTATGGTTTGATTTAGATTTAAGTACAAAACCATATCAGACTCTTCGACTACATGGAACAGGTATACGTGGAGTGGCATATCATAAAAGATATCCTTTGTTTGCATCAGGAGCTGATGACAGAGGTCTTATTGTATGCCATGGCATGGTTTATAAGTAAGTTCATTTAAATCAAATTTGTAATTAAAACATAGAGAAAAGAAATTTAATCAATAATTTTTATAATTTACAGTGACTTACTACAAAATCCTTTGATTGTGCCTCTTAAAAGGTTGTGCAATCATGAGGCTTTTAATGATTTTGGAATATTGGATGTATTATTTCATCCAATTCAACCATGGATATTTTCAGCAGGGGCAGATGCGACTATACGTTTATACACTTGAGTTTCTTTAAGTGTAATTATAAATAGATTTATTAAGGAACGACAAATAAATAATTTTTACAAATCGTGAAACATTTTTTCAAGCATTTTTTTAATATTATTTATAGAGGTTCACATTCAAATAAACTTTTTAAAAAATTTGCTATACATAAATGCTAACTTAACATGATAGGAACTTGTACAAAATTAATTTATGGGTGCAAGAGAATCATTTAACAAATTATACAATTAAAAATCACATTTGTTGCAAGAATATGTCATAAAATCTATTGGTCATGATTAAAAGCAGGTGGTGAATGTCCTGTACATTGCCATTCAGGCTGCCCACATTCACAAACGCGACCTGCATGTCTTACTTGAAACACTGTAACTACTTTTCTATCATCATCAAATCTACAGGTAATATGTAAATCGTGAATCAAAAATGTATAAAATTGATTTCCATATCGTTGTCTTAAATACACTGATCTAGGATCTTCCTTTAAAACATTCTCTACAGCACGCTTTTTCTCTTCAGCTTTATCACTTAAAATTTCACGAAGTTGTAATACAGAACGTTCATTAAAAACTACTGATAAAGTTGACGTTTTTGGCCTTGATATCCAATCAGGCACTCTAACAGTATCTTCTGAAATACTTTCAGATGTCTGACCTGCAATTGCTTGAGAGTTTAAATTGGTATCATTACTGTCAGTCACATTAGTTGTCTGTACATTTCTGGATTGAGATAAATCAAAACCTTCTTCTCCATCTGGAGCCTCTCGAACACCCATTCTTACTGGAGAAGAAGATGAAGATGAATCATCCAACCTTAAATTTAGTGCTCTTCTATTGATTAAATCCAAATCAGTACCACATACTGCAGTAGGACCATCTGCTCCTTCCAATAATCTTGTATTTCTAGGATTCTGCTCATCACTGATTTCTGAATCAGCTGCATCATAATTTGCTGGATTTAAATTATTTCTATTTGCAATGATTGCTGCAAGCTCATTATCTTCCAAAATGTTTGAATTATCATTGCTCACGTATACATTTTCAAAATTTAAATTTTCCTGAAACTCCTCAGCTTGTAGCCTTAATGCCAATTCTTCATCCCTTGATACATCTATTAATGAAGAAGTAGATGATGAAGAAGAAGATGATACATGTACAAAAGATTGATTTTCTACACTATTATTTGTATAATTAACAGTTCTTTGATTCATTGCATGTGCATGATCATTCAAATTTAAAGGTACAGAACCATCTATGTCACTAACAACCCAACTATCTTGATTGTTGATTAAAGCTGCAGCTGAGGCTTGCATCTCAGTTTCACTTAATTCTTCTTTTGAATGAACAGCGTGTAATAGTTTTTCTATATGCAACGGGTTATCATATTGTGGAATATATGGTTTTAAATCTAAAACTGGTGTTTGGTCTACCATGTCAACACCCTCAAAATAAATAGTATAATCTTCGATTTTAATTATTTTAACCAAACTTAATCCAATAGGACATGGACGGTGAGGTGATCTTGTAGAAAATACTCCAGTTCTTAAACCATTCAGTCTAGGAGGTGCAACTTTTGCACGTACATGTCCCAACTCATTTTTGTGAAAATGAAACAATATCCTGAAAATATTGATCAATAGTGAGATGTAAGCTTTTAGTTTAAAATTGATTAAATTAATTCTATCCTTACCACATGTGTGAAAATTCCTCCAATCCTTGAAGTGCATGTTCAGGATTTGTAAAAACACTCTTAAATAGTGTTATTTTACCTGGGGCTTTACCGCAAACAACAGGCTGTCTGGGAGTACCTCTTTTATTAGGAAACCATGTTGATATAGTACCAATAGGACGACACGTTAAAGTAGAATCATTACTGGAACTATTACTAGTCGATGGTTCATTGTCTCTTGAACAGATACTTGGTACATCGGACTGTGCAGACTCTTCAGAGAAAGATGCAAGCCCACTTGTGCATAACCCCAAAAGTCTTTTGATGCTGCTAACGTCTCTTTCGTGAACATAACGAAGACTTTTTATCTGTTGCCTATTAAAAATTGAAACCCACATAGTTTAATTAAAAGAAAATTAAGATAAATATTTTAGGTTATAAAAAAAAATGATTTATTAATACGTACAAACAATACAGTATATTTAAACGTTAAGATGAAAAAATAAAATTATGAATTAAGACTTATTGTACCTCAAATTATTAATTTCTTTTCTCGCTGTTAGTAATTGTTCCATCAAATATTTCGAATTCGAATCCAAGTTCTGACAGTTTGTCTCCATTATCAGCAAATAACATAAACGCAATTTTTCACGCGCAAAAGTCAAAAATTTAGAACGAAATAAAACTGTAACTGCATAGCCGCTATTCTAGCCCATATTTTTATTATACAACTTGCAATTAATACCTATTCTATTTGCAACGAGATTTCGTGCGATCTTTTAGCTCTAAAAGTCAAGGTACCTACACACATGGTAAGTGTGTGTATAGGTATATCAAATCATATCGTATGTATATATATATATATATACATATATATGCGATGTAAACTGGAGAGCGGCAAGTAAATTGCGGGATTACAATGCTAATAGAACGCTATCACACTATCGGCATTATGAAATTATAAAAATATTAAGAAAGTTTATTACTGCAAAAATCATTTCATTTATTCTATAAATTAAATACAAATATTAATCCAAATAAAAAATATTTGGATTAAAAAATTAAAATAAAATAAATTTATCACATATTTATATATAAATTATTTACAAAATTATATTCACATTGCATAATTGTAATGAAATTTCTTCCAATATTTACATCTTTATACAAATAATCACCATATTTATAAATTATCTAACAAAAACAATATATATTATGAAATTTTTTCTTGAATTAATTGCAAATACTCTTCTGCAGTTCTACATTTTCGATGTTCACATCTATTTTTGAATTCTTCTAATGAGCTAAAAAATGTTATGAATATTGTCAAAACATCCATGTGTTATGTTGATTAATAGTATGTAAGTTAAATATAAATACTTACACAATGTGCTTTGTAATAATACATTCAGTCTCTGTTGATAGATCTTTGTTTATCCTACAAATATTAAAAATTTATAAAAACTATTATACACAAAAGATTTAAAATTGTAAAAATATCTTTATTATACCAATAATGTTCCAAATTTAAAGTTTCTTGATTTTTTATGCAATCTTTGATATACTTAATATTAAAATAATATGGATCTGGAAGTTTAGTATTTTTTTCTGCCAAAACAATGGTTTCTTCATCCCTTTTGTCATAATCTACTACTATACCACCATTTTCCTGTACAAAATTTATTATACATATATAGATTTATAGATTATTAAGAAAAAATGTTTAAAATAAATTTACAAACTTGATAAATGATAGAAAAAAATGTAATAATAAATACAAACTGTTAAAAAAAAAAAAATTTGAATATTCAATACCTGAATTAATTTAGAAGTTTTGTTGCATTTAATCTTCAACATATTTCCTCGAAATATACAAAATTTCATTGGGCTATTGGGATTTACAACAAATAATTTGTATTCGTTTGTTGTAACCATGTTGTATTCTTCTCAAAAAATGTCACTGCAAAGTGTCAGCTTACGGAGAGTTTGATTGGTTAATCGCTAAAAAGGCGCGAAATTTAAATTTTATAACTAATATAATATTTTATAATTAATATAATTAGATCCTTTCTAACCTCCAAAATTCGAATGTATCTTAACTATGATCGTAACTTGCACTTTAACTTAATATATGTATGTTTTCGAGAAGAAATATTAACTAAGAAAATACTCACATAAAGTGGATAATATATGTTAATGTTTTGGAATTTTTCCGAATCTTATCAACAGTTTGCATAATAAAATTATATGGTCCTGCTATGCAAAGTACTTTTACCCGGTTATAGAAGTCCCAACTGTCGCCACCATGCAGAGTTTAAGGGACTTTCACATCAACTGGAGAGTCCCTTAACGACTATGACGCTTATTTGTCAGAGCGAATCAGAAAAAAGCGGACATGCAATTTTCGAACCAATTCAAATTCATTTTTGTAACTACTCTAGTAGAAAGTTCTAATAAAGCCTCAGCAAGTACATTTTAATATTTATATTTATACATATTTTAATAGTGTATACACATCCTTTTCTCGAGAATTTAATGAGGGTTTTATGAAACTTTTGCGTCATTTTCAATACTGTATAAATAAATTTACATACTTAATTAGTTTTTGATAACATTTTTAGGAAAATTTTTAAAATAATTCTGTCTGATCATTTACAAAAAAAAATTTTCTCGAAAACTTAATTGAATATATTCAACAGTATATTGTTGTAGAAACATTGCAAAATAAAATCACCTTAAATTTTCATAGAACATTGACCAAAAATATTGTTGTTTATCAAAAACTATAAACATTTTTAAAATTGTAAAATGTGTGTATGCACTTTTGTGAAACACATTTTATGAATGTTTATAGAAATTATTTAGTTTTATAAAGACCTTTCTTCAACAATCTTTTTTTTATTAGGATTATTTTCTTAATTATATAAAAATACATTATTTAAAGTAACAACCTACACTTAATTTTTAATAAATAAGAATAGAGAGTTTATATTTGGTCTGTAAAGGACTAATCATTATGATAAAGTTTTGGACTATACTGGGAAGTATAAACAGGAAGTCTTCTCTGATCAGGATTTATTCCTTCTCTGGCTGCATAATATCGCCTCTCAATCACTTTATCAAAAAATCTACTTAATTTTACAGATGAACTGGTACCAGCTGCTAATGACCTTGTTTGTCTACAGTCCTAAAATATTAGTTGGTATTTATTTACATTGTTATTTATAATATAAAAATAAAAATAAAAAAAATATTAAAAGTAGAATTTATCTTTGCAGCAATAAAAGTGTACATAAAATTTTTTCAGGTGGCAGAAACTTTCATATAAAAATCTTTTATGTTTAATTTTTGCACTCTTCTATTGCTTCAGAGGCAGAATTTTAAAAGTCATAATATTAATAATTACTAAAAATATTTCATCAGCACCGCACTCTTCAGCTATGGTAGAAGATCGCCTGTAAATATTTGATCTAACTTCAGCTACTAAATCAGATTTTGTACCTACTACTAAAATTGGAATCTGAAAAAATTTTATAATCAGTAAATTTTCAATTAATTGCAATACAATTAAAATTGAAAGATGCAGCAAACCTGCGTTGACCCTACAAACTTTTCTGGATCGAAATCATCAAAGGATTTTGATTTAAAATGATTACTATCTTTACTCAAAACTTCTTCTAGCCACTTTTGTAAATTTTGTTGTGATTTTCTGTTTGTTAAATCATGCACAAGTATAATTCCTGAAATATAAAAAATTTTTAAGATAATTAGTAATTGATTTAAAATTGTTAAAATTAAAATTTTTATTTGCAAAGTTTTACCATTTGTTGGACTATAAAAGACAGCTCGTGTATTTTTATGGTTTTGACTTCCTCCAACATCCCACAATTCTATGAAATATCTTCGTTGATTAGGTGTACCTTCTTTATATTCATGTAATTTTACTTCTACTGAACATCCAATTGTCCAAGATGGATTACTTATTGGTTGTTGATGGCATATTAAGTGTGTTAAAGATGATTTTCCTACACCTGAAAAAGATAAAAATAATTAAAATCTCCAAAATAACCTAAAAATTAATTTAGTACGAAAATAATATTTTGAATTTGAAAATTAATAAATTTGGGAACATGTTTTACTATTAATGACAAAATTATTGTTAAAAAATTATTAAATCATAATAATTATTTAAAGTTTATGCGTTTTATACGTGACACGTCATTGCCGCTTAAAAAAAAATATTATTTATTTTAACTGATTTCACTATTAATTAAATTTTTACCAGAATCTCCAACAACAATGATTTTAACTTTATCAATGGCTGCCATTGATGTTCGATAAAATAAACAAATAAAACTTCATTTAATTATGCGATTTGATTGTGTACAAATTCTATCTTGACAGGTGCTTGGCTTAGCTTGCTCCGTTTTATGACTTCGGGAGTCCATAACCTAAACTTTTAGTGGGTAAACGAAGCGCGTTTCAGATGTACGCGTTAATGAGTATCCGAAATTTTTATCAAATTACTGATGAATGAAGAATACGTCGGTGCTAATTATTATTAAGAACGTAGGCAGTTACTTTAAATGAAATATTAATTTGTTAAATTTAATTATTACTTGCATTAATTACGCAAAACATTTATTTTTAATTTTTCCTAATGGTTATAAATGGTGATATACATATATTTTTGTGTTCATTCTATTTTTCACTGATTTTTTAAAATTATTTTAATTTTTCAATAAAGTTTTTAACACAGGATTTAATTTAAATTTTTTTTGCAAATTATTATTGGTTACAAATTTTATTTATTTCATTTATTTATTAAAACAGAAAGTTTTACAGAAATTATTAGAATTTTGTAAATTCTGCAAAGGAAAAAATGCAGCATTTCTTGTCCAACACCAAAAATCTTAACACTAAATACTTTAATACTAAATAATATAGACTTTATTACTTATTTAGAAGCCAATTTTATTTTTTATTAATGTTAATTTTACAGTTTCTAAAATGAGTTCTGAAGAGAGATTAGTAACAACAGTTCCTAGTAGTTTAAAACAATTAGCCCGGCTTGTAGTAAGAGGGTTTTATACCATTGAAGATTCACTTATTGTTGACATGCTTGTACGGAATCCATGTAAGTATCTGTATTTATTAATTTTCTACAACTGGATGGATTTTTAACCAAAATTCTGTATAGGTATGAAGGAAGATGATATCTGTGATTTATTAAAATTTGATAAGAAGATGTTGAGAGCACGAATTACAACTTTGAGAAATGACAAATTTATACAAGTTCGATTAAAAATGGAAACTGGATCAGATGGAAAAGCACAAAAAGTCAATTATTATTTTATTAATTATAAGGTAATATCATTCTACATTCTACAAATTTCTTTGTAATATTATTATTAATATTTATATCTTTTAATTTCAGACATTTGTAAATGTAGTAAAATATAAATTAGATTTAATGAGAAAAAGAATGGAAACTGAGGAGCGAGATGCAACTAGCAGAGCTAGTTTTAAGTGTACAAGTTGTTTAAAAACATTTACAGATTTGGAAGTAAGATTTTTTAAAAAGACTATTGCATCTTAATTATTAATTGCAATATCAGTAAAATAATATAAAAGATAAATAAATCTCAAAATATATTTACAGGCAGATCAACTGTTTGATATGACTACAGGAGAATTTAGATGTACATACTGTCGAGAAGTAGTTGAAGAAGATCAATCTGCACTTCCAAAAAAAGATTCAAGATTATTGTTAGCAAAATTTAATGAACAATTGGAACCTCTGTATATTCTTCTGCGAGAAGTTGAAGGAATAAAATTAGCACCAGAAATTTTAGAACCAGAACCTATAGATATAAATATGATTAGAGGGTATGCATTGTGTAATTACATTTTAAATATTAATTTTTTCTGTAATTTTAATGAGTTGTCTTTTTTCAGTATCGATACAAGGAAAATGAATATGCGTGGTCCTAATGAACAATGGTCTGGTGAAGCAACAAGATCATCAGGATTTGTTGTTGAGGATACAAGGGTTGACGTATTAATAGGAGATGAAATACAGGAAGACAATGTTAATAATAAGAGGAAAGAAAGACCGATTTGGTTAATGGAAAGCACAGTTATTACTTCTGATACTTCACAGGTAATAATACATTTTCTTAAATATGAAATTTTTATATGAATGTCATAGTAATAATAATATTTAAATTTTTAACAGAATGATTTAGGAAATAATCAAGATAGTATCCTGGAAAAAGCTGCTGCTGCAGCTGCTAATGCTAATGCAGTAAATAACAAACAAGGTGAAGACATTATGTCAGTACTCTTGGCACATGAAAAGAAGGGTGGAATGAACGCAAGTGCTATAAAGACTGTATTACCTCATGAATCAAGTGATAGCAGTGATAATGAAGATGGAGGAGATATGCAAACAATTGACACAGGTTAGATATATATTATACAATTTTATTTAAATTTACAATTTATATTTATTTTAATTTATCATTTTTTCCAACTAGTAAATATACATATTTAAAAATAAAAAACTTTATTAAGCATATTTTTTCAATAAATTTAATGTTATTGATTTATAATATTTAAGGTGATGTGAAATCTTCTTTGTTTTAGAGAATATGGAAACCTATTTTTTTTTTTTCATTTTCAGTTTTCGAAAAATTTCTTGATCTCAAGTTGTCATTTATTTTTTTCTTTCTTTGTATGACCTTGGGCATAACTGGTTTACCATATAGAACTTTTATTTTTTGTATTTATTTGATAATGCGGGGCCTATCGTGCGATCACTTCTACGAGTCGGAGTCTGATAGAGAGCGCAACAATTCGTAGAAGGATCATTGACAGCCTTAACTAACTATTATATACTCTGAGCATGAATTCAATCCTTGCTACCGAACAATAGCCGACTGATTCGCTCCCGACCATTAAGTTATTGTTTCAATGGAAAGCAGAAACATGTCACTACATTTAAAAAAAAATTAAACTTAAATGAAAAAAAATGGGTTCCTGCATTCTCTGTAATAAGGGAGATTTTAATTAGTCTTAAAAAATATTTAGAAGTAATTTCTCAAGCTCCATATTATAAAAGTAGAAAAATACATATAAATTTAATTGTAGGTGAAGTTGAAGTAATGGAATCTGATGATGAAGATCAAGTTCCAACTGTTAATGTAAATGGTAAAAGCGTGGCAATAACTGATGTAAATGATACGCTTATAGCAGAAATGACAGCAGCAGAAAAGGAAGCATATATACAAATTTACCAAGATTATTATTCTTCAATGTATGATTGAGTCAGTCATGAATTTATATATATAAATATATTTTTATTTTATCTAATAAATGTATTTGAATGAATGAGACTTAGAGAATCTACAATATTTTGTATAAATAAAATGATGTGTTTTTTAAAATAATTTGTCAATATTATTTTGTTGTAACATTATTTTATTCAAATATTGTTATCATTAAATTACAACAATTATAATAATAAAATAACAGTTAAGTAACATTATTAAATTTTCAAAGTTGTCATTCAAGAAATAAACTTAACGCTCTTTAATATTACTTTATTTTCTTTCTAATGTACAGCAAAAACTCAACAATACCAGGAATCAATAGACTTTATTAGTAATAAATAACCATTATACTCCATACTTATAAGAAATAGATATAATTATCAAGATACATGTCACTTCTGGTAAGACGGGAAATGTGTTATTTTATAAAGTTAAATATTAATGAATAAGCTTACTTGAAATCAACTTTTTTTGTTCGCCTCCCATCGAATTTCCTTTCGACCACCACAATCGAAAGGAAATCCCCAAGACGATGTTAACAAAGTTTTTAAAAATTTTTTTTCTCTTTTTTTTATATTTTTCTGACATACTTTTTTTTTTATATATATCAGCGCGTACACAAACGCATTATTCGTCAATTTTTTTTAAGCACAAGTTTCTCTAGGCTTCGTAAAATAGATTCATTTAAATGCTTGTTCTGAAAGAAAAGACCTTTTTTTCTTTAAAAAGCGCTCGGATCGACAAAAACACTCGTTTCTGAATCGTTGAGATTTCGCCTCGACAATTGTTTGGAAATCATTGCTTCAGATTTAGATAATCATCCTTTCAAAACAAGCGCGCTGCGATCCTTTTTTTGCCTTCTTTCGTCTCTTTAATCTTGTTCATTCATTCTCAGACGTGCAAAGTCCTCAAAGACAATGTTGTCGTCATCGTCGTTCGCATAATTGTCACTGTATCGATTTCTGTCAATGCTCCTCGACTTCTTCATACCCTTATCTCTGCCCGACGACTCTTTCGCATCGCCGCCGGCTCCAGCTCCTAAAGAATAAATGTGATAAATTTTCAAAGATTGTCGAAATGGTTTATTTTATATGTGAAAATTATAAAAGAGAGCGTTTTGACTCGCGTTTCAGAAAAATTTTCTTTTTTATCCTTTGAATATGGTGAATTTAAGTTTTAATTTGCGCTATTTTAAAAATACTAATTACTATAGAAATATTTCACACGTATAAAGAGATATCAATAAAATTTGAATGACGTTCTTATAAAGCTTTGAGTTTTTTATAGCTTTCTTACGAAGGTTGGTTTCATATTTTTCCCCATAAACGCGTCGTAATCACGCAACTTTTTGCGAAAGGTAAAACATCTGCTTTCCTTTATTTTAGTTTAAAATTAATTTACAAAAACTTAAGCACTTATTGCGAAAGTTGCGTATATAAAGTCTTACCCTGAGCAGGATGCATGAGCTTGAAGGGTACGTCGGTGCAGAGCTCACCGCCGAGCGTGCCGCAATTCAGCTTGACGCGCACGGAATAAGAAATGACAATACCCATGTTCTCGTTGGGCGCCTTACCCTCGGCTACCATCGTCGACGATGCAAGATTAACATCGTCGTCCTGAAATTACCCAGTTGTTAAACTTGATTTTCTAATTCATTTTTATTACTAAATTGACCGAGCAGAATTCAACGTATGAATTAACGGACCTTAAGATGACCGTCGAGCGCAATGCCACGACGGTCCTTGTTGCTGCTGGCCAGTGGCACCATGTAAAATTGCTTGGTGAACGAAGCGCCCGGTGTTATTGGGCAGCCCTCTCGAGTCTCCAGACTGGCCACGTGCCGAGAGAATTGAGCGTTGACCATGGTCACTTCGCAATGTTGGACTACGAACAGCTGTGGTAATTTCGAGATGAAAAATTTGTTCTTTTATTAGGAATTTTTTGCATTTTTCAATATTGTTTTAACGATTTGTTTGGCTGAAAGGAGAGAGAGCTCTGTTTAGAAGAGCGGAAAGAGATGGAATTAAGACTTTAATGGCATTTATCTGTTTTGTTTGTGACTGGTAAGCGCATTAACGCAGAATTATGAAATTCTGCTCGGAAGCTTTTTTTTTAAGCTTGTAAGTATTCCTAGGAGGATCTAAGCGTCGTTTTTTGCGGAAGTACGAACTATCCAGTGTTAAACGTAAAAATTAGAATAAAAATAACTGTAAAGTTTAGTTAAATTATCATTTTTTTTATAAATATTTTTGAAAAAATAATTTGTTCCATGTTTTATATTTAATGAATTGTAATAAATTATAAAAATATAAACAAATCAGTAAAACAAGTAGAGTTTGAATTAAAATAAAATGGCGATGTGAAATGCTCCTTAATATAAAGAATGCCGCGGGAATCCCCTTTTTTCATTTAATTGTTAGTTTTTCGAAAATGGTATATTCTATGATATTTATCGTTATATAGATTTCCATATCAAGGAGAGTTTCACATCGACTTAAAAACAAATAATAAAATTAATATTCACTAATTTTTTTAAAATTGATCAAATTCAGCATTTTAAAGCGAGTTTAACCCATGAACAACTTTTGCCATGTAAAAAATTTTTCTTATAGTAATGACTGGTTTGAATTTGATTTAAGCGTAATGAGGATTTTCTTTCAGCCTAGATAGGCAACTTTACTTTGGCTCTACACATTAGCACTATACTATGCCACTACTTTGATACCATATTGAACTTGGTTTATCACAGCATTTTCTACTGTGGCCTATTTGCTATTTCGTGCGATCCATAGGTTTAATAATGCGATTATGTATATAAGATGATTGCCAATAAAGCAGTTCTAAAGTATTGAGACTAAAAGAAACCAATAAACTACATAGCTTAAGTAGTACCAAAGTAAAACTAAAGTACAGCCCAATTCGCTAAATCTTACCGATTTGGCTACAGTTTTATACTACTAACGTTGCTCTATTTTGTTTCAACAAAATAATTCAACTAGAGCTCTGTTAAAAATATCTACCTGTAAATTCAAATGGAATTCCAGCTGGAATGACTGGATTCCATATAGATTTGACTGGATTTCTGAACTTGAAATCCAGGTGCAAAGCTGTAAATCCACATAGAATCGCGCCATTCTATCTAGAATTCCGTGTGAATTTCCAACTGGATGCTTATACATCAATTCCCAGATAAAAATCCACTCAAATCCCTATGAAACCTAGCCATTACAGCAAGTACCCACCTACATTTTCAGCTAGACATTTTTGACAGGAAGGGTTTAAAAATGTCTATTTAAAAATTTTAAGTTTTAATTTTTGTTATTATAATAAAATATTTGATATAATTATAACATTTTAAAATTAATAATTAAATTGATTTTAAAATCTTAAAAGTTATTTTGTTATTCGAAGTCGATTAGATGTACAAAAAAAGTATTATAGTCGAATTATATAGAAATCCAAAATCAACTTCCAATAGACAATGAAGTAAGTTCTGCTAATTAGGACCTACTTACTATTAGATCGTTTCATTATTAATATAACTGTGATAGTTGGTTAAATCTTACTTAAGATCTTTTTAGAACTCGTCAAAATTTGAAATATTAGGCGTAAATAATTAAATTTCTATTATATATTATAATAAAATACATTAAAGCTGTACAGG